>CM065395.1:39150289-39157789 GCA_033060915.1 Euryodendron excelsum
ATTATAAACAGTTCCCTTGTGATTTTAAAAATGAAAATGACATCCCTTTTAGTTTAATTGTTAATGTCATGTTCACCCAACAGTTAGTCAATCGTGAGAGTTAATGACTATTTTTGCTGACATCATCTTATTGTTGTTCAAAATACTAATTTTACCCCTTAAATGTATGTGAGAAAAATTATCTGTTAATGCAATAAGAGAAATTTACACTTTACCTCCTGTGGTTAGACCCTGGTTGACACACACCCCCTAAAAGTTGAATTGTTACACTAACTACTCCTGTACTTGTATTTAACTTCTAAATCAAATAGTGCCCGTCAAAATTGATAGCGCTTGGAAGAAACTCTCGCAAAAGAACGTTAAGTGACTGGGAGGGAAACTATCCCGCCAGATCTATGTGTTGGACCATTATGCTCTTTTATAACTAATAAAGACGTGACTAGAGGGAAAAAGATTCCTAATATGCCAAAACTTCATGGATCACCACCACCACCACCAATGACAAATGAAGATACGTATAAAGATTCTTGGGTGTGCACAGGCCCACAGTCAATCATTAAATTTTTTTTGTTTTACTAAGATAATAGTCTCTCTATTTTTTTGTTAATCTGTTTATGACTTTTTGGGTGGACCCTTTAACGTGTCAAAGGGGAAAGATCTCACACCAAGATTACTACAAAGGATGACGATGTTTGAAAAGAAGTTGGGATTGCTCGTGCAACGCAGAGGCTCTATTTGAAATGATTGGTAGGGACATGACTGGGGCTGCTACTAATAGTTACATGGCTGGTGAAGACTGGTGTTGAACCTTAATTTATGTTTGGTGGACTATTGTGATGTGAAGAAACAATTTTTGGAAAGAAAAAAAAAATGCAAATTGATTGTGCTGAACCTTAATGGTGTATTTTTGCTCAAAAGTTGAATGAAAATCAATGAGTTTTATGAAAAAAAATTGGTGTATGAATTTTGTTATAATATTCAATGAGTTGAAGTAGCAACTATATTGAGTCCATTACTATCAAACTGCCATCAACACGAACATAACAATCCTTGGCTAAATGTTTAAGTAAAACATTAACAAACATAATGACAAGCAACCTCTCACCAATGCATAACAAACAATTGTTGAACCAAGTTTCAAGTTCATATTAACTAACAAAACATGTTCACATTAGGATTAAACCAAACAAAAGTCATACTTGGACCAAACCAGTAACAGGTTACAAGCCAAGTTTAATACCAACAACACAAGGCTACCATAAAGCATCCCATTTACTTCAATTGATGATAGCAAAAATAAAAGTCAACCATTGTTAAATACCAAATTCCCATGAAAAAGACAAGTAAACAAAAACAGCATGGGACTTATAGAGCAGCCCATTCACTATCTCCTTTGTCTAGTCCTTTCCCTTTCCAAGTTGTAGCTTTGTTAGTAGTATTCACAGTCCCATTGTTTAGTGTACTGCCACCACTAGCATTGCCACCTCCAATGTTAATGCCCCTTGCAGCTCCACCGCTCCTACCTCCACTGAATGGTCCCCTTGTAGTTCCACCAGGAGATCTTATAATAAAGGCACCACCCAAAACAGATGCAGCCATGACTTGCCCTCTTGTAGGCTACAATCACATACTAATCAAACTTAGACCACCCATCACTTAATAACTTATACCAAACATCACTTAATAAGACTTTTCAAGCACTAGTGATGGAGTACATACCTGAGATGTTGTGGTGTTAGGAGCTTTCTGAGCACTAAGCCTGTTGATGGATGACACACTTGGTGGGGGTTTGGTGTAGCTTTAGTTTGCAAATCTTGGTGGATGCTGCAATATACTGGAATGAGTAAATGGAATTTCTAGGGTCACTTTGTGAGTTAATTAAAGATAACCTAAAGAACATATAAACCTGCTTTTGTGCATTAATAGATGAAGAAGAATTCCCAGCAACAAAAATGGGATTGGAAGCCTTGCTTGATTGCTGTAAAATGAAACAATGCACATGTTAACATAAAAATTATGCATAATGTCAGTATGACATGTAAACCAAATTCATAGAAATACCTTTTGAGCACTAGGTGTGGCATTAGTGTTTTGATTGCTAGACATACCATTTTTGGATACCTGATGCACAAAAAAAGTGAGTTCATATCAACATATATGAAACATTTCATCTTTGCAGAGGGAATGAGCTGACTTGTGCTATAACTGGTGTTTCTCCTTTCTTGACCAGTTTTGAATTTGGGTGACAAGGATTTTTGCATGACCTTAAATTATGTCCTATCTTCAAACACTTGGCACAAATTATATACCTGTTCTTTCTAGTAACTTTGTTAGGGTTTATTGGTTTATTTGGATCTCTCCCTCTAAGTTTTCCTGGCCTTCCTAGTTGTATCTTAGCAAATGGAGGCATGACTGCACCCAAACCTGTTTCTACCCAATCATGTTGGCCAGGAACAGGATGGATCATGTGTATATAGGCTCTGAGATAGGTCTCCTTCAAGTAGTATTGGTGTACATATTTCTCAAGAGTCTCATCATGCAAATATATGGCACATACAACATACTTACAAAGGATACCAAATATGTCCCTTATTCTGCACCCACATGTCCTATCCTCTAGATCCACCATATGGGTGGTGTCAAAGTAATTAATCTCAAATTTGCTAACACCAGCCCAACTAGCAAAATAATTTCTAGATCCCACCTTAATTTTCTCCAGCTTCTTTCAAATTACAGGGTAGATTTCTCCCTCATATTTTAGCATGTCCTGCTTCTTCATTTGGATCCTATTCATCAATTTCCTTTTTATCCACTCAAATGTGGAAATAATTAGCTTGTCTCTTACTTCTAGAATGTATCCATTGAATGATTCACTAAGGTTGTTCACAAAAATATCACATTTGCACCAACTACTGAAATGAGACCTTGTCCATAAAGAGGGCTTGATCTTCTTTAACCAAGTATGAGCAGCCTTGTCTATGCTGTCAATTACTTTCATGTGGTACTTAAATTCTCTAATAATTCCAGCTGATGTTGCCCTCCACATCATATCGTTCAGCTCTTTACCTTTGAACTTCATTTTGAAATTTGTACACAAATGCCTCATACAATATCTATGACCAGCTAAGGGCATTAACTCATCAAATACTTGGACCAAACCTTTTTGCCTATTTGAAATGAAAGTCCATCCCATGTCCTCTACCCTGCGTATGTCATCCATCAAGAGAGTTATAAATTATGCACAAGAATCCTTGCACTCAGATTCAACTGCTGTAATAGCAATAGGGAACTGTTGTCATTCTTATCTCTCCCAACAATACTAAGCAAATGACCCCTATAAAGCCCTTTCTGATAGCAGCCATCAAGCCCTATGATTGGCCTATATCCACCAAGAAAACCTAATTTTTGTGCGTCAAAGCTCAAATACATTCTCTTGAAAGTAGGTGGTAGCTCCAGGTAGGTTTCTCAACAGATAATTGAATGCAAGCATTGGGATTGTGTCTTCTAACTATTTCAGCATTGGGTCCATTGATCCCCATCAATCACATCCTTTGCTTTTTTTTTGCCCTGTATAACTGAGCCTCGCTTACATCCACCGATAATTCTCTTCTTACTTCTTTCTTCATTGCACAAACATTCCATGTCGGGTTATCAATCAACTTAGCCAAATACTTTTGTGACAAATAGCTAGAGGTCACCATGTGATTTTGGTATATCCTTCATGCTTATGTTCAGGCTGCAGAGTCTTAATTTTGAATGTTTTCTCCTTTGCATAGGAGAAGCTTGAATTCTCCAACCATACTCCATTTTGCAAACATTAGTGACACTTGCACTCTCATTCTTTATAAACTTGATGTCATTCCCATTTTGTATATTTCACTCCCTCATTGCTACTCTAAACACCTAAGCATCAGCAAATTTCAATCTGACCTCAAGATATGGATTAGCCATATCTGTATCCTCATTGAATTCAGGATAATACATCTCATCATCATCATCTGATGATACATGGTAACTGTGCAATTCATTAGCTCCATTATCAGAAAGTCAATCTTTCATATCTACATTCATATCCATCTCATCATGAGCATTCTCACCATTGTTGGATTTATCTTCAAATACATCATCATCATCATCAGTACCTTCCATTCCATCATATAACTAACTTGGACCATCGCTCTCGTCATTCTCAGAATTGCCATCTTTCTTAGCCATATCACCCTCATCATCAAGGCCTATAGTATGTGTTAGGGATTTATACTTAAAGACATGTTTTGTGTAATGGTATTAGTATTTATTAATAAATTAGTTATTTCATTTTAATGAGAATCTGTGTGAGCAATGTTTGCCTTGTGTTATTTATTTAATGATTATGCATGTGTGTTTTTTATTCTATATAATAGATGATTTGGTGTGTAGAGTATAGCTTACACATGAAAGACCAGATTATCGGTTCTCATGAAATATAAGCTTATAGTTCACAGTCTTAGATAAAACTAGACACACCATCAGTAAGACTGTAGCAGAATGTTTTAATAGGTCTGTCTTGACTATGGGGAATGGTATAGTACCAACTCCTTGCACTAGTCTACTTTGTGTGTATTGAACATGACCGTGTTGAGGTAATTATTTTTATATTGACTATATAAAATAATTAATAGTTTATGATTATTATGAGTGCTTATATGCTTAATCCTAATATAATATATAGACACGTGCATGTAGTGTTTATTGTTTTGATTCACAGAAGAGTGAGATTCTTCGTAAGTCAATAAACTCAGTGAGTTGAACAATAACATTATATGTATGATGAATATAAATTATTAATGGAATCCACATCCCGGTATAAGGATTGATGATACCCCATTGAGGGAGTTTATAAGTTTTGATTATGTCAAATCCTGCAGGTGGATTGTAAATCCGACATATCAAATAAGTTAAGTGGAAGGTCTTAAGGAATTAAATAAGTCTATTAAAATTAATTGTTAATAATTTAATTTAATAGATGGGCCTCTATGATCTTAACGTAGGGAGATAAATAAACATTTAATAATATTGAGCTTGAAATATAATTCCTAGTATGGTAGGGAGTGTAATTATAATTCATTAGTGGTATAAATTATAATTTGCTTAAATAGAGTTTAATCCTGATTGGATTAGGAATTCTTATTTGCGTAGGAAGCTATAGTTATACTAATTCTATGGTCCCTGTTGTAGCCTCTATATAGACGCACTCTAAAAGTAACTAGGGTTAAATTTACTCATAATTGAGAGATACACATTTTTGTGAGAGAAAGAAATCCTAGCAACTACGAGCCCACTCTCTCTAGAGTAAGGCGTGTTCGAGGAATATAACAGTAGTCCGAAGATTAAGTTTGAGTAGTTAAATCTTTCTTGTTGCTACTGCTTGTTGTTCGAGATCAAAACAAAGAGATTTCGAAGTTCATACTTGTTGCTATTCAAGATTAAACTGAAGAGATTTTGAAGGTATGATTCTAATAATGTAGATTAGTCTTTGCTAATCAAATCAAAATATTTGGTATTATACGTATGCACTATAGTCGGGTCGTGAAAAATTTTGTTGTTCCCAACAATTGGTATCAGAGTATAATGTATATGTATAATACCTATCATGTTCTTCGAAAATCGGTTCCATGCATACTTAGAGTAGAACGTGGGTTTGTGCTAACCTCCATTTTACAGTGTTCTACTTGGTTATTATGGTCACATGAATGTATGTTATGTGATTGTCTATTTACATGATTCTTAGATTGTGAACTCTGGTTTAAGAAGGTATAGAATTAGATGTAAAAATTAACTTTTATGAAGTATGATAACTCCACTGTTTTGAAAGTTTTGATTTGTTGTATTCTGTAACTCTACTATTATAGAGAATACGATCTTTTATAATCGAAGAAGATGGAGGAACAGTAGCGGCGTATGAACTAGGGTAGAAAACTGGAAAAACCCTAAAGACGTGAGGAAAATTCCTAAGAATATGATACTGTATTTCGTTTAGGTTTTGGGGGCCCTGCCCCTGAGCTTCTGCAACTTGATCAGGCGGGTCGATCCCTGTCACCAGGGGTGCTTTCTTTGGACCCCCATGCATCAGGGAAGTGGCAAATAAGGATTCTTGGTGATGTCAGGCTGCGGTTGGACTCTTTAACCCTTTGGAGTGACTTCTTGACCATAATATCCAGGATTTTGATTAAATCTTGTTTATCTTGTTTGTCGATGATTATTATCTTTTATGTTCTTATTGTTATATTATTAACATGAGAGAACATGGATAATCGATAAATGACTTTTAAGTTGTGTTTTAATTATATAAATTTAAAATTTCAATTTTGGTTTATAAATATTCAACTAGAGAGTAAAATTAATTCCCTTGTTTTAATTTAAATATATTTTTCTAAATTAAGGGGGTTTGAAATTTTATTTCTTGCACATATATGAGTCACCAATATTGAAATATCATATTTATTAGATAATTAAACACATGACATCCCTCATGTATTAAATATCTAAGTGGGTAAGAAAATTTATTACATATAAATCCCATGCTCTCCATCATTAGTTTATAAGTGAAGTAATTTATTCTATATGTTGGTTTTAGTACCAACCTCCCCATTGGATGGAATAAGTTGCGAACTCACTAAGTATAAACTCTAATAGTTGTTAATATTGGGTTAACTCTTCATCTAAGTAACTCGTTATGGGACAATAGGTCTAGAATTCGATGATGGTATACACTTAGCTATAAATAATAGTATCCTCACCATCTAACTTACTGCTATTATTTATAAGAACAAAGCTAAGTCAGCTATTTAATTTTATTTGGCTTTGTCACTTGCCTATATAGTAAAGCTAAGAGGTATTGGCCTGTCTAGATAAATGTTGAATAATAGACAACCTCCCATTGATGCATGCTATTTACGGTATACTAGGCTGCTTGTAGATTCTTTTAAAGTATTAGTAGAGGGAACCATACTTTAATGATTGAATTCTAAATTTATTATTACTTATCATATTTTGTTATAATATGTGAATTCTCATTATTAAAATGACTTTTAATCCACTTGCTATTATTCTCAGAGAAACCCAATTGATTGGACCAAATTATATTGACTGAAAAAAGAATTTGGATATTGTGCTGATTGTGAAAGAGTACAAGTTTGTGCTTACAGAGGTCTGTCCATGGCAATCTGGTGAGGGGGCAACTGATGAGGAAACCCAGGCTTAGCAGAAGTGGATAAAGGCTGATAAGATGTCATAGTTATATCGAATGTTTGTGGATCAGAATCGTGCTGCTATATCGAATGTTTTGCAACATCAGCGTCAAGTTATGTCCACTGCCTATGACATGATAAAAAGCCTCAAAGACATGTTTGTGGATCAGAATCGTGCTGCTAGGCTAGTTGCCGTGAAAGACTTAATGAACATGACTATGGTTGAAAGGACCCTAGTAAGGGATCATGTTCTAAAGATGATGAGTTTTCT
>CM065395.1:39162789-39165289 GCA_033060915.1 Euryodendron excelsum
TTTACACATAAAAGATCAGATCATCAATTTCTATAGAATATAAGCTTATAGTTCACAGTCTTAGATGGAATTGGACACATCATTAGTAGAACTGTAGCATAAGGTTTTAATAGGTCTGTCATGACTATGGGGAATGGTATAGTTCCAACTCCTTGCACTAGCACACTTTGTGTGTATTAAAAAGGTCCACGTTAAGGTAATTATTTTTATACTGATTATATAAAATAATTAATACTCATGATTATTATAAGTGTTTATACTCTTAATTCTAATATGATAAATAGACACGTATATGTAGTGTTTATTGTTTTGATTTGTAGAGAAGTGAGATTCTTTGTGAGTCAATAATCTTAGTGAGTTGGACAATAACATTACGTGTATGGTGAATATTAATTATTGATGGGATTCACGTTTCGGTATAGGGATTGATGATACCCCCTTGAGGAAGTTTATAAGTTTTGATTATATCAAACTCTGCAGATGAATTATGAATCCGACATATCAAATAAGTTAAGTGGAAGGTCCCAAGGAATTAAATAAGTTTATTAAATTTAATTTTCAGTAATTTAATTTAATAGACGGGTATATGTAATCTTAACGTGAAGAAATAAATAACCATTTAATAATATGGAGCTCGAAACATAATCCCTGTTGTAGCCTCTATATATACACACTCTAAGAGTAACTAAGTTACACTTACTCATAATTGAGAGATGCACGTTTTTGTGAGAGAAAGAAACCTTAGTAGTTGCGAGCCCACTTTCTCTACAGTAAGACGTGTTCGAAAGATACAACAGAAGTCCGACTGTTGAGTTTGAGCACTTGAATCTTTCTTTTTGATGTTGCTTGCTGTTCGAGATCAAAGTAGAGGGATTTTGAAATTTATATTTGCTGCTATTTAGGATCAAACTAGAGAGATCTCAAAGGTATGATTCTAATCACGTAGATTAGTCTCTACTAATTAGATCATAATTTTTGGTATTCTACATATACATTATAGCTGGGTCGTAGAAAATTTTGCAGTCCCTAATAGTATCATCCCCCTCACCATTATTATGGCCATCAATGTCAATATCACCATTACCATTACCATAATCCGCATTTATATTAAACATTTGAAGTGGATCATCCCCCTTCTCCAAGTATAAAAAAAAAATATAGGCCCCCTATACACTATGAGCATGTCCATAACTTCTTTATTTGGCATAATCAACCTCAAGTCATGATCTAAATCAGTGCTTGGTATACAATACCAAATGTTGCTTACAGATGGATACCCTAATTCCATATACAAGTGTTGGAGCTCAAAATAAGACATGGGACCAGTATCACATTTGTCAAAAGAACATACACTCCCTCATTTGTGTACCAGATGTGGCACATTCTCAAAGCAACCCCTATGATGAAACTCTATAGTGAACTCTATTCTTTAATATTGCATATGCACAAAAAGGACAATTACTACGTGTAAACACAAGAGAACATGCAAAGCAAATATCATAAAAAAAAACATGCATACTCGGCTAGTCCCCTGCTTCACATTAAATATTATGGGGACCATATGCACATGCCATAAAAGACATTATATATAGTCATGGTGACAAACAATATATATTATACATTATACTAATGGTCCCCTATGTTCCCCATGTTGGTTCCACATGGAGGAAAAATTTTTTCTATGGTTAACTACGATGTGGTTAGATTCCACCATTGTGTTCATGTGCTGACAAAAAAAATATTAAACCCTCAAAATAAACAAACAGTCGTGGAAGACTTTCAACCCTTACAATTCCCCAAATAATGCAAACTAAAAACAACCAATACAACTAAGGGTCATGACTCCTTAATCATTTGCATGCACAAAAAAATTGTAAAAGGCCCTATATTGATATCAAGATGTTAAAAAAAATATTTAAACCCTGATCTGCATATATACAAAAATACAACTATCATAGCACCAATAATAATGAAATTACCACATGTAATCTAGATTACAAACAACTTTTATGCTATATTTCAGCTATTTATTCTCAAAAGAAGAAACAATGCTCATCATCTATATGCGTAACTCAGTTTGAGAAGAAAAAATAACTCACCTCAATGAATGCTATCTGAGAAAACCCTTTCCCTTTAAGCACAACAACTTGTAGAGATTAAGTTTTTTGAGAAAACCTTACACTTCATTTGGATTGAGAGGTTTGGAGGGAAAGTGAAGGGTTTGGAAGGAAAAAGTTAGTTAATATTATGTTTAGATTATTTTTAAGGAGGGGAAGAAAAATGAATGAATGGATTGAGAAGGAAGAGATATCCCACATTTTAAACACTTTTCTTCCCTCCAAAACTGAGAGGAAACGGAGTTGAAGGGAAGTGGTTGTTATTATTATTATTTTTAATTCCAAGTATATTCATTACTTTATCAATAAATTAATTCATATGGAAGAGTTAGACTATACATCTCTCTTTTCTTTATTAATTATTGTCAAACCAAATAAGAGGA
>CM065395.1:39175289-39232789 GCA_033060915.1 Euryodendron excelsum
ATGTGTTCAGCCATGGTGATTAGCTCTAGCTTATAGTGAGAGAAAGGAATTGCAGACAATGGCATTTTGATCTTTTCAATTTTTGACTAATGCAATAAAAATACAAATGGTGAGTGAGGGGTAAAGTAGTAAAATACCAAAATCCATTAATGCAGTGTGGGGACAAACTTGATACGAAAGTCAGTGTCAATTTAGAAACACAAGGGTATTGTCTGCCATTATTATCAGATACCTCCAGGGAGATCAGTGTAATTTAACCATTTTATTTTTATGCTAATGCCATCAAGACATGTAAAATTTTGAAAATATGAGAAAAATAAATTGAGCATTTCACAATCACAAAGACTTTAGGACATGATTTTTGAGTCAAAAGTTCTAACTGTAGATCATATACCCAGTGGTGGACCTAGAAATTTCACAAAGAGTGGGCCAAGGAGGAAAAAAAAATAGTGATGCCACTATACTAATTGTCAACTACTGCCACTTAAATTTAAGTTCTATAGTAAGTGACTCATTAAATATGAAAAATTTAAAAATTATATCAAATGTCGTATATAAAATAAAGGCATTACTTTGCCACTAAATTTTTTCTAAACTCAAGGGGTAAGCAAAATTACTTGGATTTGGAATAAAAAGGTAAATTATTTTGATTTTGGAGGGGCAAGTAATTATTTTATTATAAACATTCCTTAGTACATAGGGTTTGAGAAAAATTTTCAAAAATTTGGAGAGGCCAATACACATTTATCATAAATATTTCAAAATATATGACCTAAAGTAATTTTCAAAACTTGGGTCAATACATTTATTTTTTTCAAGATACTTAAAATATATATGACCTAAAGTAATTTTTTAAAGCTTAGGGAGGCCGTAGCCCCACCACCTCCTTGTAGGTCTGCCAATGCACATACCATCCATAGTTATCAATCTCGTATGGTATGTACTAGCAGTGAAACAGTACCAATAAATTTGAGTTTTGTACTAGTCGAGGTATCGGTCAATATCGATCGATACTGGTGGTACTGACCAATATCGAATTTACTATATGATATCGGATTTTATATAATTTATTTTAAAGTAATCTAATTCAATTGTATTTTGATGATAAATATATGTTAGAACTTGTGTTAGACATACTAGATAATAATATGTTTTTTAAGTATTTTTAAATATATATTTAGATTATATAATAAATTTATGTTATGTTAAAATAATTTATTATTGAATAATTTTTATTATAAATAATGTCAAATTTTATATAATATTTTTTTATAAATATATAATATTTATAACGATAAATTTAAGGCAATACTTGATATTACTTTACTTATCGTACCGTACTAGCAGCAAAATTGATACGCTAAGGGTTACGATATTGACAGTGATACCATCCACTCAAATGAGAAATTGTACACAGAGCGAGGGTGTGTTTTAAGTGTGAGCGGAGCAGGCGCAATCTTCAATTAATGTCTGCCCCTAACCCTCAAGTTCCAATGCGAATCGCTGCTCAAAATACCAGACAATAAGACGCCTCCCGATCTCTTTTGTTCTCTCATCTTTTTCATCGCCTTGCTCTGCGTCCGAAGTCCCACGAGGAGGAGGAGAGGAACTTCTTGTCCTCTCTCTCTCTCTCTGCTTTCTGCCATTGTCTGAAGCACTACCACACCTCTCCACCGTTGGATAACCGAAAGGTTAGGGTTCTAGGCTTGAATCTCAGGTAGGTTTCTCTCTCTCTCTCTCTGGGCGCCTTATTTGATACTGTTTTGTTTTTCTCCTAAGCAGGCGTTATACGCTTAAGAGAAATACTAGAAAATATTTTTGTCTTTCACGTCAACACGGTCTATCTGTTTTGCTTTCTCTCGATCTTGAATATGAGCTGTTGGAACCAAATAAACTCGATTATTTATTGATATCAGTGCCTTCCAAGTTCCAACCCCTCCATCCTCTTACTTTGTTGAGTTTTGAATTGTGATATAGGGCGGCAGTAGTGATGCCTAGCCTGTTCTTTCTCTATTATTATTATTGTTGTTGTTGTTGTTGTTGTTGTTTTGTAAAAGTTTTCAAAATTCTCAATTTTTGAGCTCTATTCACAACCCTCTTAAATCTACAACTTTTGAGCTTCCTTGGTTGAATGCAAAATGTCAACATATATATGTAAATATGCACCCGCGCGATAGAGATGGTCAAAATCACAGTCTCTTTAGTATATATAGCTTTTTACATTGTGAATTTTAGAATCTCCTACGCATATTCGGGAAATAGTGTTCTATTAATCATTTGAAGAGTGGACTCGGACATGATGATTAAACTGTCCAATGCATCTTCTGCTATCACATTTAATGTCTCATTGCTCCCCTCCACCCCGACCCCCCCCCCCCCCCCCCCCCCCCCCCCCCCCCCAACGTATTATTCAATCTGTACATCAGTTCTGCAATCTGATCTACATGCATTATGGATTACATATTATGTATATGTATATAGGTTTCCTTCCTAAGGAGTTACCTTGTTTATCACCTCCCAAATTACAGTTTCTTTTCATTGTTATTCAAAAAACCTCTTATTCTCATAGTAGTGTGAACTTACCACGAATTTGTATCTTAATCCAGGATTTGAAACAAATGTTTTTATTTCTGGAGCTATGAGGGATTTTGAGCAAACTATTACACAAGAGTCATATATCCTGTTTCTTGATATTTTTGGTGTAATGAAAGATGGAATGAATGCAGGCTGCAAAAACAAAAATTCTGCGGTGAAGAAAGCATGGGCATTCTTAAATGTCAATTTGCTTCTCTTTATCAGCCCATTGCTCATTCAAGATCCCATACCAAGCCTTTTAGGTATCCCATAAACCAAGTTCACAGACTGATCTCGAACCCCCAAAACCTAACACTCAATAGGCCTACTCTTGTCACAGTCTACAACCCCACTGACCACCATTTAAACCTCAATACAAGGCGCAGACATCTCGATACCTTGGCTGTTTCAGTCACTTCAGATCATAATGATGATGACAGTTGTAGCTTCAAAAGTTTCCATAAACCTCAACAAGTCCAAGAAGAAGCTCAGGACAAGAGCTTCTGGGGTGCTGTTGGTTTGATCATTGGCACCGCTGTGGGGCCTGGAATGCTTGGTTTACCTGCTGCAACCATAAGATCCGGCCCTCTTCCATCTACTATTGCCATACTCCTCTCATGGGTCTATGTTATCTCCTCAATCATACTTGTGGCAGAGCTCAGCTTTGCAGTTATGGAAGAAGACAATGTTTCTGAGGTGAGCTTCACTGGGCTTGCAACAAAGGGGTTGGGAAGTCATGTTGGTGCTTTCGTTGCTCTGGTCTATGCCTCCCTGAGTTTTTCGTTGTTGGTGGCATGTGTTTCAGGCATTGGTTCTATAGTTTCTCAGTGGTTTCCATGGCTAAATCATGTAATAGCCCATGCCTTGTTTCCATTTGTTGTTGGAATCATACTCAGTTTATTTCCATTTAAGGTCATCGATGCAGCCAACAGGTTTCTATGTTTTGTCATGCTTTTCTCCATATCCGCACTTGTGGTCATTGGTTTGTTCGTGGGAAGAATGAACATACTGGGTTCGTTTGCTCACACCTCATGGGGTCTCTCTTCAGTCTTGCCTGCTATACCTGTTACCGTGCTCACGCTGGGGTTCCATGTAATTACTCCTTTTATTTGTAAGATAGCTGGGAATTCTGTAAATGAGGCACGCAGAGCAATACTGTATGGTGGAGTTGTTCCATTAATCATGGTTTTATTGTGGAATCTCATAGTTTTGGGGCTTGCCAGCACCAACATAGCCTCGTCTTCTAAAGATCCTATCTCACTCCTGCTGTCTGTTAATCCATCTGGTTTATCAGCTGTTCAAGGTTTTGCATTTTCGGCTTTGGCAACTAGCTTGATAGGGTATGCTGTTAGTTTCCCAAAACAAGTATTGGATACCTTGGAGTTGATTTTCGGAAAACCCAATGCAAAACAACAAAATCCATCTCAAACACATCCTATTGAGGATGAAGGTGGAAAAGTTGGGTTTGCCACTTATTCAAGTGGGCATGATATTGGAAATACGGCCAACGTTTCATATAGTGGATCAAGTAGCACTCCTGCTTCAGAAGTTAAATTGGTATCTGGTTTTGGCTCCTCACAAAGCATTATGATGACACTTGTACTTGGCATCCCGGTTCTCATAGCATCTTTTTTTCGCTCAACTTTTTCAAGAGCTCTTGACTTTGCTGGGATTTATGCAAATTGCTTTCTATTTGGCATCCTTCCTCCAGTAATGACTTACATCTATCAATCCAGGAAAAAAGTTAGGTATGCTAACAGGTCCCAAGCTCCAGCCATTACTATTCTTTGGCATTCATCATTTGCAAAATTGCAATTTTACTTTTCTGAAAACGCTTGAAGATCCTTCAAATTTGAGGAGGTATTGCATTCTAGATTAGTTGCTATTGAGTTTGTGATTAATATTGTGGAAAGGCATTTCATTTCCCTACATTTCCCATATCTTGCTGCATGCTGTATGGCAACTATTCTGCTAATAAATTTTTGGTTCCTTTTAAACCTCAATGGATTTATTTTGCAGACCCCACGCAAGAGAGGTTTCTAAAGCTCATCTTTCTTTCTTCCTTAAAGTAGATCATTCCAAAAAAAGAATTTTTGAGTAGAAAAAAATTTCTGGTTGCTTGACAGTCTGATATGCAGTTAAACTTCTTGATGAAATGCCATTAATGACGTTCATAGTCATAAGGATTCTAGTATAATTCCTGCCGTCTTTCTTTCTTGATTGATTGTTTTATTGATTGATGTATTTATTTCTTTATGGAAAATCTCAAACCCATTTCTGAGACCCATAATATGAATTTATGAAAGATAGATAGAAAGACAAAGCTGCCTTGCGGGAGAGAGAGACCTGACGCATAGCCGACGCACAAGATCCAATCTTTTTCGCAGTTCTTAGAGAAGTGAATTCCAAAACACCACAATTAAGCAAGCTAAAATAGCTTGCCTCACTTCCATTGATTTCTTCCCCCCAAACACTGGACGTTTTATCATGCCTAATCTACGTGCTTTAATTTTGCAGATCATCCATTCTGCCAGGGGGACAGGGTGCACTGCTACTTCTCTTTAGCATTGCGGTGATATTAGGTATTTGGCATTAGACGGCTAGCAGCACTATCCAACAGGAAGAGTATTCTTTCAGCAGGATGAAGGTAGCATTAATATCTTTTTCAATTGTTTAAAAGTAAACTAGTGAGATGAAGTCCTTCAATTGTTGCTCCTCAAACTTCTATTTGGAGGTGTCTCTGATTATTAGGAAATTTAAAAAAAAGGTTTTTACATGAGTTCCTAATTTAGTGAGGCCTTTAAATTCATCTTTAGATCCTCCAATGGATTTATGGGCATGTTGAGGTTTGCTGCAAATATTGTTGCGATAACTATGATGAGGTTTGCTGCCAATATTGTTGTGCTAAATTTGACAGGGTGGTGCTAGAGTTACAACTCCGAAGGTAAAATTAGCTTTTCTTCTGGACTAGACTTGTGGTTCATTGGGAGACTCCTGTGTAGGTTGTTTCAGTTTTGTATGCTGTTATGACTGGGTTAGCCTCGCCAAGGGAGTTATTGTGCTACTTTGGTGGTTGTGATTGTTAACAATTGAGCAAGGACGAGAAGAAGAAAAAGAAGAAGGGGAAGGATGATTAGTTTCATCCAGCTTATTACAGATATGCAGTATTATATGACGTGGACTTGCTCATACAGATGATGAGGTATGAATTGGGTCATATTATAGGAGGAATACTTAAAATGGAAGAAATGATGAAATATAGTAGATCTGTGGTACAGGGGACAAAAAAAGAAAAAGAAAAAAGAGACCTACTTTGATTGAATTGCAAAGGCTCAAAGGCAAAAGCACTTGAACATTAACATACTAAAGCGATTGTTAATTCCTTTTCATACACATCATGGCTGACTTAAGCATTGGCGTGGCCCCTATCAACCACCTTAGTATTCACTGTGCTTTCTTTTGCAGAGGTAGAGGACATTTTCGTAGTCATCTTACGCTTAGATTTCATCATTAGGTACTTCTGCAAAATTTTCCCCGCATAGCGGCAGTGAGGCCGTCTGCAACGGAGGATCGATAAGGGGACGAGCCTTGGTGTTCAAAGGTGGTGAGGAGAGAAAAAGAGACAATGGGATTTGTTGTCCAGGGTTATATGGGGAGATAAAGAGGGATTTGGATATTTCATAAGGGCATAATGGGAAGTTTGAAATTTTCATTAATTCTATTGTAACTTGGTGTTCAAAGGTGGTGAGGGGAGAGAAAGAGGCGCAATGGGATTTGTTGTCCAGGGTTGTATGGGGAGATAAAGAGGGATTTGGATATTTCATAAGGGCATAATGGGAAGTTTGAAATTTTCATTAATTCTATTGTAACTTCGCTTTGGCGAAAAAGTCAGAAAACCAACCCGGGCCTATAAAAAAAAAAAAGGGCTTTAAATAAGCTAAAAATTTGCTTCCTAAAAGGGGCTTTTCTTTCTTGTTTATTCTGAAAGAAAAGCTAAAATATAAACTGATCCGAAAACGACTCTTTCTCTGAGTCAACAAATGAGTTTAATGTATCTCATTAGATTGGTATTATTTATGAAAGACCAATATTAGACAAGACATTTAGGTTCATAAACTTACTATAAGGACTTTCATATAGTAGCATGTTACTTTAGTAAGAAAATTTTATTCTTTATAGAATTTTTTTTTAACAGTAGACTCTTCTATAATGATGTGGTTGTGATATTCTTGAAATTAAAAGTCTAAATAATGGGTGATTTAGCTTTAATTAATGACAAGACGGATTGTAAACAACTATAAAGTGTACAAAGTTTATTTATATGGCACTGCTCACCATACTTTTTGGGGCATTGGAACTAATATAATAGAAGCCTCAGTTTGGATTTTGAAGAGGCCATTCGAAGTGGAACATTCAGACCCGGAGTGGTCAGTCCCGCTCACCCTACCTCTATTATAGGGGTGCACAAATGAAACAAAAAATTCAAGAAGCGGTGTACAAATGAAACGATAAATCTAAGAACCAAGCTAACTCAGTCTCTTTGAGTTAGTTTGGTTCGGATTTGTCAAGGAATCAATTTAGTTTTGGGTTTAAAAAATACTAAACCGATATATTTGGTTCGATTATCAATTTTATATTTTTTAAACTCAAATTGAATCGAGAATCAATTCAACCCGAATTGGCCCAAGAACCATACTGAAAATTGATTTTTATATCTCATAAAAGTCTACATATATTTTATATATGTCATTATATCATTGTTATTTGTGTTGGGAATTGTGAAATTTTTCACAACCTGACTATAACACATATGCATAATACCAAAAATTTTAATCTGATTAGCAAAAACTAATCTCCGTGATTCGAATTATCCTTTAGAGATTTCTCTGGTTTGATCCTGAATAATAGGAGCTATGAACTTTAAAATCTTTCTACTTCGATCTTGAACACTAAGCAATAACAACAAGCACAAATTAATTGCTCGAACTTAACTTTTGGACTTCTGTTGTATCTCTCATACAACTCTTACTCCAGAAAGAGTAAGCCCATAGCTGGTAGGATTTTTTATTTTTTTTTACAAAAACGGGTATCTCTCAATTATGAGTAAGTGTAACTCTAATTGCTTTTAGAGTGCGTATAGGATTAATATGACTAGGGCTTCCTACGCAAACAAGGATTTCTAATCCAACTAGAATTAATTCTTATTTAAGTATATTATAATTTATATCATTAATGAATTATAATTGCACTTCTTGTCATACTATGAATTATATTCGAGTTTTATATTATCAAATGTTTATTTATCTCTCTACGTTAATATCACAGATACCCTTCTATTAAATTCAATTACTGAAAATTAAATTTAATAGACTTATTTAATTTCTTGAGACCTTCAACTTAACTTATTTGATATATCATATTTATAATTCACCTGCAGAGTTTAACATAATTAAAACTTAAAAGTTTCCTCAAGGGAGTATCATCAATTCCTATATCGGGAAATGGATTTCATCAATAATTAATATTCACCATATGCGTAATGTTATTGTCTCACTCACTGAATTTATTGACCTATAAAGAATTTCACTCTTCTATGAATCAAAACAATAAACATAAAATGCATGTGTCTATTTATTATATTAGGATTAAGAGTATAAGCACTCATAATAATCATGAGGTATCAATTGTTTTATATAATTAGTATAAAAATAATTACTTCAATACGATCTTGTTCAATATATACAAAGTGTACTAGTGCAAGGAGTTGGAACTATACCGTTCCCTATAGTCAGTACAGACTTATTACAATATTGTACTACAATTCTACTGATAATGTGTCCAGTTCCATTTAAGACTGTGAACAATAAATTTATATTCTATAACCAAATCATCTACTATATTGAATAAGAGATATAAATACATAATTATTAAATAAATAATGTAAAACAAATATTACTCACATATATTCTCATTAAAATGAAATAAGTAATTTGTTAATAAATTCCCAACAATTTGAACTTAATTATTATTGATTTGTGTTTATGTCATTGTTTTATTTTTTTTTAAAATTAAGGATACAAGATTAATCCTATTATTTTTATTTTTTTAATAAATAAGTTAAATAATTTACAATAAAAATGAAACCGACCTGACCCAACCCAAAGCATGGAATCAAACTGGACGAACCCAAAACGATTCAGGTTGGTTGGGTTGGTTCCATTAAATGATCGATTTGAATCTAAGTCTAAAATTCTGAAACTAATTAAGATTAAGTCGGTTCTGAGTCTAGTCCGGATCCAACCCGACCCGGCCTGACCCGACCAAACCAATGCACAACCCTACTTCATTCGCCACAAAAATTATTTAATAATTTTAGAGCATTACATGATATTATTCTTTCTACTCTGAATCCTCTTGTTAGGTGGGTCAAATACCTCATCTATGGGGCTCACAATCATTGTTAGGATGGGAGCATGGTCAATTGATTGATATGACTTGCATAGATCATTTTAATTTTCAAGGAGTGTTACGGACAATTACGATTGTTCAATAAAATCAGTGATTGTCTGTCACATTAGTTGAGGTTCAGTTAATTATGAGCATACTAAAACTCAACTAATGTAGCTGATAGTTAGTGAACTGCGTTGAACAACCACAATTGTACTTAGCAAAATTCATTTCCAAGTTTCAACTCTTCTTTGATCAGCTTAACCGACACACTTCATACTTTCTCTTCAATCGTAAATTCTTTCACCTACTACTATTTTTTTCCCTTCCTATTTCGATTTTAAGTTCGCGGCGGTGATAAAAAGTGTGACGAAACGAAGAGAAAATTAGCTAACAAGTGGCACGTTCGTTTCATTAAGTGACAGCGATGTAATGCGGTGCAGGTTGGTGAATGGTTACAGCCCCCATGTTTTCATGCAACAAATCAGGTTTCTTGATTGAGAATGTATTCTTATTTATTTTAAATTCTCTCAGACAAATAAAATAGTACAAGTCTAACTAAAAAAAAAAACGAAAAAATGATATTCCTTATGAAAATTTGTACAAAAGATCTTATCAAATGATGTGAGGGTGTTGTTTTTATAATAAGAGTTATTATGATATTTGTTTTATTTTAAAATAAATAACTCTTATTTAACTACATTATTTATTATTGTGTACACAATTTTTATGTATAATGAGTGTTTGTTTTGAAGTGAAAGACTCTTATTAAAATATATTATTTTATGTAAAAATTTTGTATAAATATTTTGCTTATATAACGTTACTCTGTATTTTTTGATTATATAACATTATTAAAAAACAATTATCCGGTTATCTTCCCTGCAAGTATGAAACTAGCGGACGCTTTGCTTTGAATAGAAAGTAAGCTAATGGCACGAAGCAAATCACACGAACCTTTCTTTTCTTCCAAAAACTGATATCATCATCCCCCACCGTCACTGCTTGATCTGAAGTCCCCAGCTGTACGCTCTCTCTTTTAATTTGCTGTCTTACATAACTGCATGTCTAGGGGGAAGAAGATTTGTTTTTTCATAAAATGGTAATGGGCAAGAGGACGGGGTCAATCTCCCCTACTCATAATCGCGTCCAATAATGGTGAAGGTAAGATTCCATCCCAATTCTTGGTGACTTATTAACTAAACTAAAGCAAAAGGAAAAGTCTACGTAATTTTTATACAAAAAATTAATTCATAAGAATGATGTAGTAGTGATATTTTTAAATTTTTGAGTGAAGATATATAGTGGTTTTTTTTTTGGTTGAAATAAAAGAAACACATCTATTTATACTATATATTATAACAATACGTAGTTAGGTAATTGAGCTTGAAAGTTTTGACTCCCTTTTCTCAAATTTTTTAATTTAAAAATTTAAAAAATACATATGTCATGAACCCATAGGTCATTTAATTAATATTGTAATATTTGTCAATTTGACATCTTTTCAGTATGAAAATTTTGAAAGGCATTTGAGAGAATATTCAAAATCTAAATATAAATGTGTTATTATTGATACTTTAAAATCAATATGGTAACTAAATAAAATAGTGTTTTTAAATTCCAAAAATATAGTGCCTTTACAAAACATTCTAACTTCCTTCAAATTTAATTTTTGGCTAAATTTACATTTATGTACATCTTAATTTTTTGATAGATCATATTTACTCAAATCTTATAATTTGTTTAATAAGGGGCTTAGTAAACTTATTTAAGAGTTAATGCAAATTTTGAAATATTAACATGTTAGTTTCAAAATTATTATAATGATAAAATGTAATGATATATAAGCACAAGTTAAGTAACTTTTTACTAATCCTAAATATTTAGACCTTACTTTTGGTTTAATTGATCTTATGATATAGAATCAAACAAGCTAACATTTTTTTGCTTATTTAATTTTACAAAATATAAGGTTTAAGTATGTAATTAAAATATTTTTTCATATTTATCTTAATCAATCTATGGAGAATTATATAATCTCCTTTCATTTTTAATCTGTATTTTCTTAACAATAAAGTACCTTAGCATTTTTCTATTTATTTGGATTATCATTTGAGATAGTGATTAGGCACACATGTAAGATCACGAGTCTAAGATAGATAATAATTTTATGCTTCACATTGAGCAAAATTAATTTATGCAGAGATATTAACTATGAAAATATAATCGTGGCTTAACTTCAACCTTTTATTTTTCTATAATTTCAGTTTCTTTTTTTTAAATAATGAATATGGCCCAATAAACTTGATTTCTAATCTTATAACTAATATATTTTTTTTGCAAAGGACAGATATATTAAAAATATAACTTATAATAGTGTAACTATACAATTTATTTTTCATAAATTTTTATTTTTGGTTTTAGAATAAAAAAAACATTTTAAACCTATTCAATTCATTTAGTACAATATTTTAAACATAGGCGATCCTATAAAATTTTTTTCAAAATTTTCCAAAAATTCGTCTTAATGATTATAATATCTATAATTTCGTGCATAGCATGGATATACTGTAAGTATCATTTTATATGAAAATTATGTTTATATAGCATTACTTGAAACAAAAAAAATTTCATCTGCACGCAAGTAAGACAAATAGAGAGTACTCTATTTGTCAAAAATAGAAGATAGGTAATAGAGGTACATGTAATGTTTTAAAAACTATACCAGACCTACTGGTTCAACTGGAGAAATAGGAAGACTGTTCGAAAAATGGTTCAGTTCATGTTTAAAACCGTTTTAGACAAAAATTCAGTAAAAATCAATCCACCTAGTGGTTAAACCACTTAATCAGGTATAAAACCGTAAAAAAGTCGCCGTTTAATAAAAAAATTATAAAAAAATGTTTAAAAAATTCAGAATTTTTTTATATATTTAAATATATTTATGATTTCAGAGTTCAATACCAGCTAACCCGACTGTTGAACCAATAAATTTAACCCGATTATTTTTTTAGTTCGCTCAACGGTTCGATTTTCAAAACATTGGTACATGATTTTTTTTTTTTTTGGACAAGGATTTCCGAAATAAGAGTTATATCATAGAGCTTCAGTATACTCTGAGAAAGCAGAAAAAGGATTACGAAAATGCTTTCTTACAAGGAGATGAAAACGTGCAAGCTATTGATTCCTACGGTGGAACATAATTGGGAGAATATTCTGACAGCTCAGCTCTTAAACTGAGGTTACAGAAGAAATAAATTGGGCAAACAATATAAGAGAACTAGCTAGCTTGGTTTCGTCAGACGGAAGAGTAAAACACTCATTCAAGAAACTTCCGTTACGTTAGTCATTGTTACTTCTCCAAAACCGACCGGCATCTAATGCATCAATTCCGCTAAGAATCCATGAACATTGGTCTATCTCAAGAAGCTTAATTAAGACTTGCACTACATGTCCACGTCTACTATTTTTTTACGACTTAAAAAATGAGATGTCACTCCCATCACATGATTAGATTTACATGTAATTCAAAAGAAATAAACGAACAATTGAATTCTGAAAAAGTACCCTCATATTTCTATTTCAGATTGTCTTGCAAATTAATCTCAATAAAGAACGGAGATTGTCATTCCCGGCAGTACACAAGACTCCTCTTTCTGTTATCAATTTCTCAAAAGATTATGAGGAGTTTTAGCAGACGATCTATGCAATAGGTAACATTAGAGTTAAAAAAAAAAAAATTTAATGCAATTAAGAAAGAAGAAAAGAATGAACGAACAAATTAAATCTACTAGCTTAATGAAAGAATGGATCATGTACATAAAGGTCGTGATTATTTGGGGGGGGGGGGGGGGGGGGGGGGGGGAATCAATCAATCTAACACTACAAATGTAATCTGCAAAGTCCTAGAAGGACAATATCTTCATGAATCTGTACAGTATTTTTGAAACCAATTAAGAACCTTCTTCTTTGAACTAACTAACTAACTAACTATTTAGGGGCAGTAGTTTTGAAAGCGAATCCTGACATGCGTGGGGTCGAATTTAGCTTAATATATAGAAGTGGCAGGCAGGCTGTCCATAATTCCCATTTTTTATAAGTAGTTCAATAGATAATCCAGATCTGAAATGGGGCCAACTGAAGGATCCTCAAGTTGGTCTTCATACGACTTATTGCTTCCCATGTCTTTCGTTGAAATTACAGAGGTTGTCTCGGCGGTCATGTCGTTGCTGAGCCCTGTGTCCTGCGAGACGCTGACCCTAGATTGGTTAGAGGAGGAGAATTGTTCTACCTTGCAGTACTGGGTCCCCACTTTAGTTGTTCCATGTTTCACTGCTAGAGCTCTTAAAATGGCTTCATCGGTAACCTTCACGCTACTGGATCCTGTAAAGCTTGGGATGACAGTAGTACCCATTCTCTCTTGCTTTTGCTGCAAGTAAGCAAGATTTGTTGAGGCTAATTGAAAAGGATACAACACAGGATTTGGAAGCTGAATTTGATCAGGGTAGAAAATGGAGTTAGGGGGGGTCGGGTTACTCGGACAGCCTTGGTGTCGGGTGGTGCTACTGTAGTTACTGTGGGGCATAAAATTTAGAATATTCTTGTGGTCAAGAACTTGCTTTTGTAGTTCATTTTCGTTCGCGGAGAAGTAGGAAAAGTAATCTCCATCTGATGATCTTTCTGACGAAGCTGAAGCTGTAGCTGTAGCTGTCCCCTTAATTTCGTCTTCACCAATATATGTAAAGCTTGAACCTGCAGCTGGTCTTTCGTTGTTGGAGTAAATAGGAGGAGGGTCCATTAGAGGTGGCAGCGAATTAGGACAATCCATTAACAGATCATCATCCCCAAAGGAGTTCATTCTTGTAAGACCTGTAATTGGATTTCTTTTGATTCCCGTGCTCTTGTGGAAAATCCTACTGACAACCCATTCCTCCTGCAACAACGTTGTCAATGAAATTCAATTTAATTTTTGGATTTTCATTTTGCAAAAAAAAGGAAGAGCGAAGAGGGACCGGACCCCATGAGGAGAAAAAAACAAAAATTCCAACTGACAGTAAAAAGAATTAAAAAGATGAAGATTGAAAGCTTGTCATTACATCAAACTTAAAACAAGAAAATAGAATCGTTTTCCTCTTACAGGTAAAGGGGTATGTATACATACCTTTGCGGCCTTAGGGAAGTCATAGTAAGAAAATTTGCCTTCAAGTCTGTACTCGTGCATGACCCAATTTGTTTTCTCTCCCTTGGGAGCTCTCCCTTTGTAGAAAACGAGGGTCTTCTTCATCCCAACGAGGCAACGTCCTTTACCCTTGTAAATCTCCTTATCCTTTCCGGTGGCCTTCCAATACCCGGTTTCTGTTGCTCTATTCGTTCTCATGCCTGTTGGGTACTTTCTGTCTCTCTGGCAAAAGAAGTACCATTCCTTCTCTCCCATCTTTGCTTTCTCTGCATAATTAAGCCAAGTTATTAAGATTGAATACCCAAGTCTTGTGCCAAAAATGAAAATATCCAAAACACGAAGGGACATATTGATAGAAGGGGGAAAAAAGAAGGCATATAATTAGGACTCAACAACACAGAAAAGCGAAAAAAATCCAAAAAAAAAAACATATGGGAATTTATAAAAGGTAAAAAGAATGACCAGCTGAATGACCACGTACGGATTCATTAGACATGCGGCGAAACTTACTTGGTAAATCCCATGGTTCGCACTTATTCAGATCAACTTCTCCCACGGCTCTTGCACTGAAGCTTCTGTTCATCACCTTCTGTGTAAGATAATGAGTTATGATTTCCTCATCCGTGGGATGGAATCTAAATCCCGGAGGCAAATCCATGATACAGTAATCCCCTCCGTTCACCACGGAATGCCCTTCCATGAGTGCTTACACCACCTGCTGTACTTCAATTTCTGTACAAAACTGAAGATTGCACACCCTAAGAAATACAAACAATAATTTACAGAGATTAATCAATTAAATTCGGAAGAGAGAAAGAATATCTACTTCGAGATGAGATGGAGATTTTTGAAGAGAACAGTTAAAGAAAGAAGAACAAAGAAGGGACACAGAGGAAGCTTAAATAGAAAGAGAGTCTTCCAAGGGACCCTGTAAGATCCGTAGGCTACAAGGCACTTGTGGAGGAAGCCTCGTGCGTTTTGTTTGTTTGTACTTTTTATTTATTTTTTTATTTATGTCTCCTGTGTTAATGTCTTAGCTGGATGGATGTGACGATATATATCTCCTCCGTCCCTGCTAGTCTTTCCTCCACCTGTTTTGAAAAAGTATGTGAAAATGAGAAATGGTAAAAAGGTGCTAGTTTCTTCGTTGTGGGGTAGGGGCCGGTGGGTGGGGCCGGTGATTCTGTTTGCGTCACCCTTTCTCATGTTAAAATAATAAAATCGTTAAATTATATCTGATCCAAAATAACCTAACCCTTGAACAATTTTCAGTTCATGTTCTACCATATCAGTGTGTTGAGAAAAGTCTCTATTCAAAGCTTTGGAAAAAGTTTATTCTTCTTCTTAAAATTGCTGCCATCGATCCGAGTTATAATATACCACAGACGACTCCGTCAATTTTAAAAAGAGATGGCCAACTCATTCTGCATAGTTTCTTAGAAGTTTACATATTTTACTACGTACCTACGCAGGAAACCATATACACATAAGCGTGTGGTTTGAAGATAGACCTGCATAATTGTCCTCTTATGCTTTGTTTGGTTTTAGAATTTGTTGGAGGAATGGAGAAGGAAAGAGAGAAGAAGGAAAAAGAATGAGAGGAAAATCCTTTAATTTAGTTTGGATGGACTAAAAAAATGAGAGGAAAATTCTTTTGTTACATTTTTTTATTTGGTCTCGCACGAAGTATAATCAATTGTATGGATTATGCTAAAATATTAAAAAATATATTTTTTCAGCAAATATATATACATATATGGTAAATATATATATATATATATATATGGACCTTCGTAAGAAGAAAATTTCTTCGAGCCAATACTTGCAGAATCGTATCGTATTGGCCCTTGTATGAACGATGAGAATCACCTTCCCTATGAATCTTTCTTTGGAAGCTAACCTGGCAGCGATATATTTTAATATTAGACTGACTTGGCAGCGATATATACTTGAGAATCGCCTTCCCAAGTACTTAATTGATCAGTTAATAATAGTTATGTTAAGACTGACTCAAGAGCGCTCAGCTTTGCAGATACGAGCGGGTCTCATTGTTGAGCCCACAGCCGCAGCAGGCACACCGCGTACTTTCAAAACCAGCACTTATTAACGCGGCGGAGGCAGGCATATATATATATATTTCATGGACCATAAAAAAAAGTAAATCATGCGGCGCCAACCCAACTGAGAAGGAGAAAATTGGCACGTCAACGTTACATTTTCTTTCTAGCACCATTACAATTTCACATAAATTACACCCTCCCACATATATATCCACAAATACTCAGCAAAACATAGCCAATGAAGTTGGAATATATTCATACACGCATATTTGTGTGTGTCAGGATGTGTATGTCTCTGGTTGGTGAATTCTTGTTATCTGATGATCATAATCCATTCACATACTATAAAGAAAGTTATTATAGCTTCCATTCAATGCGATTACCAGCTGGGGGAGATAATCAAGTTCAGATAGGGGGTTGACTTATTCGGGCGCTGATACTTAGCTGCAACTTGCGGCCGGGAATGGGGTTGCTGACATGCATGACGTATAGTCATATACTGCCCTCATTTTTTTTTTCTTTTTGTTGGGAGATGGGTGGGCTGGGAAATTTCTCCTCTGGTTCATGCTCTTTGTTTTTAATTTTTAATATAAAGATCTATTAGTCAAGAATTTGGAACCTAAATTTATCAATGAAAAAAAAGAAAAAAGAAAAAGATAACATAATGAGATATTTTTAATCCTTCTTTTTTTTTTTTTTATGCTCTTTTATGTTCTATCTTTTTTAACAATCAAATATATAATGTAATTTCATATCTTTTTTTCTTTTATTTTTTCTCACCAAGTCCTTGATTCAAACACAATCTAAGTGAAAATGAAATTTTTTTAAATAATCTAAATCCATGTTTGTGGTAAACTCATTACACCTTGATAAGGTCATTCTAAATCACATTTTAGGCCTTTGGCGCTAATATGAAAGGGACTTGAAATGCGATTGTGATTCTACCTCTCTCTATTCCTACTATCCGAACATAGCTATAATTTACTGCTAAATAATTTTACAGTTGCTCTAGCATATAATGTTAATAGAAGACAGAGTATGAAAAGAAAAAAGAAATTTTCGCAAGTTTTAAACGGAGTGTGGTCCAAAAAGGCCGGGCCCTCACCTGTGATTTGGAACGGAAGGCAAGAGAAATTATTTAGTCTTTTTTAATTAAGTGTTTTGACTTTTTTGTAAAGTAACGAAGCTTCTCTCCGACCACCCATCAACCGCGGGCCTCACAAGAATGACGAAATGTGACGAGACACCTACCTCATGCCTCCTCCTTCTTCTTTAAGTTTTCAACAATCATCTTCTGCTGCATTTGGTTGCGGATGGAATTTATTTAAGGATAACTAACAGTTGAAATGTGATGGGTGAGGTCAACCATTTAAGTTTTATTACAAACTTTTTTTTTGTCAACTATTTTATTACATACCTAATGCGGAATGATCAATATGATCTCTCATTTTATTAGATAATACCATAAAATAAATAGTTTGATCCAGATAACTAGTTCAGCCTAATTTTATGCATGTAAGTGCCAAATATACAAGGCCTTGAATTACAAATTTAATTCAGTGGAAGTTTTACGTTGGAATGTTGCTTCGGGGTCAGATATCACCATATGGGTAGATGGATGGTTCCCGATCTTACAGCTTTTAAGGTGAAGTCATCTAGACCCCAAAATTCTCAAATTCATAAAGTTTCAAACCTCATTCATCTAGTCTCTAAATTTTAGGAGGAGGATGTTATTCCCAATTTGTTTGAAGAAGAGTAAGCCCAAGCTACTCTAAGAATCCGTTCAGCCTATCAAACAAGGTGGGCTCTTTAGTTTGGAATCCTAATCCATTAGGTCTATACTCTGTCAAATCTGGAAACTCGATTACTCACTCTATCCATATGTTGGCCAAGAAGCAGAGCCCTAGCTCTCCTAACCAGGTTCTTGATAATTTGTGGAAGAAGATTTGCACACCCAAGTCCTCCCTAAAATGCGGCAATTTATTTGGAGATTACTTTGGAATGTTTTGGCCACTAAAAGGAACCTCAGTAGTAAAAAATGTTCCAAGGATCCTCTTTGTTCAATTTGTAAGAAGGATGAAGAAATCGTAGAACATTTGATTTTTCAGCACAAATGGATGCAACTAGTTTGGTTCGGCAGTGGCTTATCTTACAAAATTTATAAGGATGCTAGTAGGTTTATTATCGAATGGTTCAAATCTGTTTTCATAGATCCTGTTTTCAAAGTGCAAACCTCGGCCCTGATTTCCAATATTTGTTGGTCAATTTGGAAAGCGCGAAATGATTTTTGCTTTAATAGAGTTCCTGTTGATCCTATAACA
The DNA here is from genome assembly GCA_033060915.1 of Euryodendron excelsum. Lineage (NCBI taxonomy): Eukaryota > Viridiplantae > Streptophyta > Magnoliopsida > Ericales > Pentaphylacaceae > Euryodendron > Euryodendron excelsum. The sequence continues at coordinate 39,193,871 of CM065395.1, forward strand.
ATCATTCACAGAGAAAGAATTGCTTCTCAGAATTCTATTTAGTCAGCCCATCATCTTTCTCCAGATCTAGCTGGAATTAATAGGGAGATGGCTGAGGTCAAATGGTATCTTCCCCCTCTTTCTTCTATTAGATTAAACTATGATGGGTACTTTAACAAGGCAGACAAGCTTGGAGCATGATACGCCTCCAGATGTAGTAAAACCAAAGTCACTCCACAAGAATATGGATGTCGCGATGTAGTAAAACTAGAAAATTCGGTGTCGCTCTCTCCCAAGGAAATTCTGCAAATATAGCAACAAAACTCAATTAGCACAAGCACTTATCTTGATCGATTGAAAAGAAAAATTCATTTCTTTTTCTAACATAAAAGAGACTGAAAATTTGTTGGTTTTGAGATGATGGTTGTTCTATGATTAGTGAAATAACTTAATAATTGATGAAGGCAATAAAATCTAGTTTTATGTAATTAGAGAAAAGTTTGGACATGGTTGTTTCAATCCACCAATTCACAACAAGGGTTTCAAATGAGAGGTTTATAACTCAAATCAAGAATCGCACATTAGAGTCTTAATCCGGAAGATTTTGATTATAAATACTTGGGTTTATGTTTGATTGAGTATAAAGATGAAATCTATGACTAGCACCCTAGAATCAAACCTTAGACATGTGCAATACCTATACCAAATATTGATTTGTGTATAAATAATGCCAAGAGGGATTATGAATATAAGTTTTTTTCTAATGAAACTCATACTAAATCAAATGGAACCATAGAATTCTAAGAATATGGCTTTAAAGTTCTTACATCTCATTTTCAACCCTTGAATATCCTTGGTGGATCTTCATAACCACATCCAAGGGATGTTTAGTTACTAAAATCCATGACAAAGAGCATAAATGAAGATAAATTTACCATTAGACTATGTAGAACTAGTGTTTGGTTGCTAAGAAAGTGAGAAAAAATGGCAAGAAAATGAGAGAAAGATGGCAAGAGAATAAAGAAACATTCACTTCATATATAAGCATTCATTTACAATGATCCAAAAGTAATAAATGACAAGATGATAAAGCTTTAGAGTAAATCTAACTAAAACCTTACAAAATATCCAAAGTTCCCCTTTTGAAGCTCCTCCTATTGTCCAGAAAAAATAGATACAGATCTGTTTTGCTCGACTACTGTGATGTAGGGCAACATTGCGGTGACCGTCTGAATAGCGTCTTAAGTACGTCTAATATGCGTTCGGACGGTGAAGTGTAAGCACCCCATTTTTGTCCCCCGCTCAGCAATCTCCGGCCCGACCGGGTTCGGCTTCCAACAATCGTAACACGTGCAGTTTCAAGATGAGCCTTATAGTCTCCAATCTAACCAACTGGTCGCTTCTCGGGTCCACAAGGACTCGCCAGAGCCATAAGCACCATTATTCCAGGTAGCTTTCTGGACCGGGCAGTCCCGGAAACTAACGCCATCTAGGTAGCTTCCTGAGATCGGGCAATCTCGGGGACCAACACCTCACCAAGTTCCAGATAGTTCACTTCTGACGCCTGTTAGCCTGCCAATGTAGAATGTCCATCATTTGGCAGTTCTCCAAGACCGGGCGTTCTCAGAGACCAACACCACCATTCCAGGTAGCTTTCTAGGACCAGGCGTTCTCAGGAACCAATACCACCCCTACAGGTAGTTCTCTAAGATCGGACATTCTTAGAGACCAACACCGCACATGTAGTTTTTCGAGACCGGGCGGTCTTGGGAACCAACACCTAGGTCATCACCGGCGCCTGCTAGCCCGACTCAATGAAAAATGACCGAACCCGCCCTTTGGGCCTCTAGGCGCGTTTTGGAAAAGTTTAAAATCACTCCAATTTCGGTCCCATTCGGGTTCACTCAGGTCAAAATGACCGTTTTGCCCCTGAACATCTCAACACTGTACAAACCCCGCCAAATGGTAAAAGACTCTCCCAAAACCATCTCTGAACAACCCTACACGCTTAACACCACACACCAAATCATTCCTAACCATTTTCAACCAATTCAGGCCAAAATGACCGTTTTACCCCTGAAAATCCAAACATGTCCCGAAATAGCACCGGTCTTGGGATTTTGAGCAAAGGGTTTCACCATACACCCTTGGTTAACTTGAGAAGGACCCTACGATATTAGACGCTCACGACTCGATAAAAGTCCCTTAGAGTGTCTCGCAAACGCTCCGCCTAAATTGTCTTTTCTCCCGATTCCCTAGTTATAACGCACCGTCGACTGACCTGAGAAATGCGTAAACCAGGGAATTCTCGAAAGCTTGTTCATAGACCTTTCCATCGATATGGCTCGATCGGATAGATCGCTTCCTGAAGTCATCCATCGTATGGTGTGAAAACTGCAACTTTCAAAAACCCCTAGAGCGTCTCGTAGACGCTCCGCCAAGGTTGACTTTTTCTCCGATTCCCTAATCAAGACGCACCGTCAAACGACTTGAGAAATGTGTAAATCTGGGAATTCCTGAAAGTATTTCCAGAGCACTTTTTCATTGGTACGGTCCGTTCGAAAGGATCGCTTCCCGAAGGCCTTGATCACGCGAAACGAAAACAGCCATTTTCGAATACCCTCGGAGCGTATCACAGACACTCCGCAAAAGTGACCTTTTTGGCACACTTCCTAAGACGATATCCCACGCTTCCAAACATAATTCAAACTTCCTGAAAACATGAAAGTTCATTAGAAGCACTAGGGGAACATCCCAAATGCGATTGATTCCCCCAAAACCTTCCCAATTGACTTAATTATCGAGGCCAAGTTTGGACGAACCTTCCCGGTGATGGAACGTATGCTACATGCACTCAAATTTTGATAAGATTGACCAACTTTCGATCAACAGTCGAGATTTATCTAGTACACAGGGTGCCACGTGTCATTCTGGCTATGGAACAGTACCTACGCATGTCCTACATGCGCTAGGTCAAATTTTGGCCAGGCGCATGTAGTACATGCGCCAGGTCTGTTCTAGAATGCCTATAAATACCAGACCCCCCTCCCCCCTTTGCATATTCCAACTCTGATTTCTGATGCGAAGCTTTGTTGAAGTCACTCCAAAATTGCGAATCTCTATACACACTTCATCTCTCCAACACTTAGCTTAGATTCCATCATCCCCAAGCCTATATACTTCACATATAAAGCCTTATATACCATCAAACACTCCCTACCAGCCCTCTAAGCCTTCTTGAAGCCATCCAAGCTCCAATCAAAGCATCCTTGGAAGACTACAAGTGTGTTGAAGGTAAAAGGTGGTATCCCCTTTACGTTTGTGTTTTCCCCACTCTTCTCTTCTCTCTCCTAGCCTACTTAGGCTATTCTCTAATTTAATCCTTATCTTCAACCCCTTTTTCTTGCATGCTTGAGCCAAGAGGGCTCTTAGATCATGCCTAGAGAAAAGCAAGTGAGAGCCACCGTGTAGGGGGACCTCTCACTAGCCTACTTTGAGATGGTATGGCCTAAGAGCCCCTTGTTTATGTGGTGTAGCCTAAAAGCCTTGTATGTGATCATGACCCCTTGCATATTGCTATTTTGATCATGTTTTGTATGCTTGGTATAAGCACCCCATTTTTGATCGCTCAACGGTCTCCACTCCGTCCAGACTTGTGTTTAGGTCATTGGGGGATATTTTAATCCAAATTAACTTTCTAACTCTAATCCCGTCAATTCATAGCTTCGCGGGCCCCACCGGGCCCAAATAGAGGCAAAATGATTAAAATGCCCCTGGGGGCATCATTAGTTCTAATTCCAAATTAGGCGCGTCTTTTCGAAGACGGTAAGTCCCCTTTCCAATTCCAATTCCAATCCCTCTTTCAAGATGGTTGATTCCTCGAGACGATAAATCTATTCAAATTAGGTACGTCTTTCCGAAAACGGTAAGTTCCCTTTCTAATTGCAATTTCAATCCCTCTCTCGAGATAGTTGGTTCCTCAAGATGGTAAATCTATTCAGTTAGGCACGTCTTTGCTAAGACGGTAAGTCCCCTTTCTAATTCCAAATCAAGCACGTCTTTCCGAAGACGGTAAGTCTCCTTTCCAAGTCCAATTCCAAATCCAATCCCTCTCTCGAGACAGTTTATTCCTCGAGATGATCCGGCACGTTTTCTGAAGAAAGTCTCTTTGGAATGGTAAGTCCCTTTAAACTTGTCGACCGAGACGAGACCCCAAGTCCCCTAGATAGTAGAACGGTCCACCTTTGGCGCCTGTTAGCCCGCCAATGCAGAAATGTCAGTTTAAGCACGCCTTTCGACAAAGTTGATTCTCAGGCGTTAAGTCCCTTTAGCAGTTTCCCGAGATCAGGCAGTCTCGGGAATGATTGCGAACTGTCAGAGTAGCAGAAATACTTGCAAACATCGCAACCGTTAGAGTAGCGAAAATACTCGCAAACAGGTCGATATAGGGAATTTCCAACAAACCCCTGTATCACGCGACCACCGTCAGAGTGGAAGAAACACTCAAAACCCAGGTCAACACTAGTGCCTGCTAGCCCACTCCGGTGAAAAATGACCAAACTGTCCCTTGGGCCTTTTTCGGCACGTTTCTCGAGAACACACCTAAGTCTTCAAAACGGTAAGTCCAACCTTCTAATATTGCCTTAAAAGCAATCTGGCATGATTAGGTGCCCTCTAGTCATTTTCGGGCCAATTTCGAGACTTTTTGGTTAAGATGACTATTTTGCCCCTAGGCATCCAAACGCCCCAGGGACCACACCAGCTCTGGGTATTAAAATAGTAACCTCCTAAGATTGCTTCTTACAGTATTCTTAATCTTCCTCTATCTTTCTGGATCATTCCAAGTTAGTCCCGGTAAACCCAGTGCGAAATGACCGTTTTGCCCTTAGTGGGCCGATCGCCTTTTTCAACCACACCGGCTCTGGGTATCAAACCGGCAACCTTGGGAACATTCTAAGTAATTTTTCCAAGTCTTGAGTCGTTTTCCGGGACATTCGACGTCCATCCCAGCAACTTTCTAACCCGGTTGACCTTTTTGCCCCTAATGGCTCGGTTAATCCTTTCGACGCATCTTATCCTTATTTTTCAAGTCAAATATCTCCGGGACACTATTCTAAGTGTTCCTGCCCTTTTTCGGTTCTCCGGGTCATTCTCGGCCTCTTCAAATCATTCCCGGACTTTCCGGAGTCACTTCTAGTGAAGTCAAGCTAAAAATTGCATAGTAGTTACTAGTACAAGCACCCAAATCTTCCAAAGATACGTTGCTTACCGACCTAAACACTTTCCTAACTGGCTGGCGCCACTAGCAGTGGCGCTAAGCCAAAAAATGGCCTGGCTCCACTCCTAGTGGCGCCGAGAGGAAAATTGGCCTAGCGCCACTGCAACAGGCGCCAGGTCTATCCCATCTCTATAAATATAGAGTCTCTTCCAGCGTGAAAGAGGTCTGCAAACTCAGTATAAAAATCCTATATTTCGATATACAGAGTTTGTACACTCCCAAAACCCTAGCCACCATACACTAAACCCTAGTCTCCTATACACTCCTATACACCCCTATACACTTATACACTAGCCTCAAGCCTCCATTGAAGACTTAGACTGCGGCAACTCAAAGCTCTCGAAGATCGAAGAAGAGTTCTTGAAGATTAAGACAAAGATTGACGTGAAGCAAAGATCGAAGAAAAGCAAAGCGCGCAAAATAAACAAGACGTATGGTAGGCTTTCTCTTTAAGTTTTTGCAATTCCCCCCTCTCTCTTCTCTCTCCTAACCTACTTGGGTTTTTTCTATTTTAATCCCCCATCTCTTTCCCCCCTTTCTTTGCATGCTTGAAACAAGGGGATTCTCGATCCATATGTAGGATTGGACTATTGGAGGGTCACTGTGTCGGGGGCTTTCTTTTAGTCTAACCGGAGACCACGTGGGTTCGGCCCCCCTTGATTATGTGGTGAAGGCTTAACCTTGTATGTTCACGACCCCAAATTTGCATTGTGCATATCATGATTCTTGCATTCTTCCAAAAGTCATTTTCAAAATCATTTTCAAACTTGTTTTCAAAATTGTATCAAAATTTTTCTTTTTCAAAACTTGCTTTCAAAATCACAATCCTAGGGTGATTCTAGCCTTTCCATGGCTAGGGTTGCTTTAGGAAAGTGCTATATTTAAAGTGACTTTTATGGTCCATATTTTTAAATCTTGTTATTTTCAAAACCACTTTCTTAAAGTGGTTTTAATCTTCTTGTGGTTAGAATCGCTTTAGGAAAGTGAGACATTTTTATACTTTCCAAAAAACACTCTTCTTGAAAATCTCCTCCTAAAAATCTCATTTTCAACATGCTTTCCATAAACTCTCTCCAAACTCTTCTTTCCAAAATTGTTTTCTAAAAACCTCCCCCAAAAATCTATTTTTCAAAACTTCTCTTTTCAAACTCCTTTCTAAAACACTCTCCTCAAAATTTACTTTTCTAAAAACTCTTTCCTAAAAACTTTCTTCCAAAATTTTGTTTCTAAAATTCTCTCAAAGTTTTACTTTCCAAAAACGTCCTTCCTAAAACTCTTTTCAAATTCACTTTCTAAAAACTCTTCACTAGGATTTCTTTCCAAAAACTCTCTCTCCAAAATCTTCCTTCTAGAAACTTCTCTCTAGGATTTCCTTCCAAAAATTCCTTTTTTCAAAAACCCAATTTCCAAAAAATTCTTTTCTTAGAGCCCAAGTCAAGCACTAGAGCCAACAATTAGGAAACCCTAATTTTTTTTCCAAAAATGTGATTTTCAACCTTGCCCCAAATCTAGGTTTCCAAAACCTCTTATTTCCCCATATCAAAACTATACATATTTTCAAAACCTATTTTATACGTCAAAACTATAGTCTTCCAAATTTAGGGTTTCTAAAATCTCTCTTTCCAAATCCTTGTCAAATCCAATCTTCCCTTTAGGAAACCAAATCCAATCTCCCGTTTAGGAAACTAGATCCAATCCTTCATTTTTGGAAACAAAATCAAACCTTCTTTTTTTAGAAACAAAATCCAATCCTTTCTTTAGGAAATGGGAATCTCAATCCTTCCAAATCCAAACATTTCCTAATTCAACTCCTTCCTAATCTTCTACTTTCTTAAATCTTAAGTTTCCAAAACTTGAACATAAAAATCTTTTCTAAATTTTAAAAGTCAAAATCTAAATCTTTCCTAATTCAACTCTCTCCTAATTTCCTACATTCCTAAACCGTAGGTTTCTAAAACTTTCAAATCTTTCCTTAAACATTAAGCTCCCGTATCTTTCCTAATTCAACCTTTTCTTAATTCTACCCCTTTTTAAATCTTAACTTTCCAAATCTAGGTTTTCCAATCTTTCCTAAACTCAAGCCTTTCCTAATATCAAGATTTTCTAAAACTCAAATTTTAAACTTTCTAAATCCTAAACTTTCTAAATTCAAAACTTTCAAACTCTAAAATTTTCTAAGTTCTAAACTTTCCTAAACTTCAAATCTTTCAAAGTCTAAACCTTTCCTCATTCTAACCTTTCTTAATTCTACATCCTTTCCAAACTTTAACTCCCAAATCTAGATTTTCAAATCTTTCTAAACTCCAACTTTGAATCTTCCAAAAATTCTGAAGCCTTCTAAATTCAAAACTTTCTTAAGTTGAAAATTTTCAAATTCTAAATCTTTCTTAAGCTAAACTTTTTATGTTTTCAAAACATTTCAAATTCAAAACTTTCCTATTTTGAAAACTTCCCTATTTCAAAACATTCCAAATTCAAAACTTTCCTATTTCGAAAATTTTCCTAAAATGAAAACTTTCCTAAACCAAAACTTTCCTAAAATAAAACTTTCCTAAAATTACATTTTCCTAATTTGAACCTTTCCTAATTCGAACATTTCCTAAATCCAAGCTTTCCTAATTTTTCAAGTCCAATATTCAAGTCAATTCTTCTTTAAAATCTTTCTAAGTCAAATCCAATCTTTCTTTTCTAAGTCCTTTAGTCTAGGTTTCCTAAAACTAAGTTTTTCAAAATCAAATCTTTTCAAATCTTCTAATCAAAGTTCAATCTCTCAATCTTCCAATCCAATTTCCAATTCAATCTCTTTATTCCAATCATATCTTCTATTTTCAATCGGACTCTTGTCCAAACTATGATTGACCTGATTCCTCCAAAAAGATACGTAGGCAACCCTCATGGGTGCGGTCTCCATACTTTTCAAATCTCAAATTTCACAATCTTTTCAAATCTCCAATCTATTTTCAAACTTCCAATTTCAAATTTCTGTTTCAAAATCTCTAATTTTTCAAACTTTCCAATTTCAAATCTATCCTTTCAAATCTTTTCTAAAATCAAATCAATTTCTTTTCAAAATCTATTTTCAAATCAAACCTTCCTCTTGCATTTGCATATCATGCATCATGTTTTTCTAAACATTATTTTCTATAGAGGATAGGATTGAACATTTGTTAGTTGAAGACTCTCATAGATGAATCTAGGGTAGATTGACATATAGGTACCGAAAGAGCAGGGTAGGGTGATAGCTTAGTGCGCCTTTCCTACAAGTAACCAACCTCCGAACCTAAGATCACTGATTTCAATGACAAAAAATGGAGTTACTTTCTAAAAAAAAGGCTAAATATTTTTCTAAAGGTTGATAAATAACCTGTTTTCTTAAAAACCCTCTCTTAAGGAGATAGTTTCAAAATCGTTTTTGAAAACCCTAAGTGTAGTTTTCGGATTATGCTTAGTTTTTAGGTGACCTAACTCACCTTAATCAAGTTAGGTGGCGACTCCAAATATTTTCTAAAAGCCCTTTATTCAAACCAATTTTCAATTCAAATATAGTCGCACTCATTCTTCTAAGAGGGTGAGTTCTAACAAGAGAGTACAGTATTTTTTTTGCTTGTGTGTGTATTCTTCGAGTGCAAAAAATCTAGGCACGACACTTGGATTCATTTTATGCTTATTGTCATGTTCTACAATGCTTACATTGCTCTTATTTTTATGCCATCTCCGAGCTCTATATTTATTTCAAAAATGGTTCCAAAAATTGGCTCCTTGAAGCTTAGGATGTGACTTTAGAAATCATGCCTTGGAGGACCCCCTCCTAACCCCCTAACTCTCATTTTGACATCATGACATTTAATTTGCATAAGGGTTGGTTTCTAATTATCTAATTATCAAGATTTCTATTCTTTTAAGTGTAGTGGTTGGAATGGCCGCATGGAACCATCTCTTGAGTGGTCTCCCTTTTGTTTGGCCATATGAACCCTCTCTTGATGGAATGGTTCCCTTGGAAAATGGTTTTCAAAAATCCTTCTCCAAAGATGATTCTCAAAAATGCATTCTCTCCATCTTTGCATCAAAAAAATAGTTTTTCAAAATTACCATTCTTTTAAGTGTAGTGGTTGGAATGGCTCCATGGAACCCTCTCTTGAGTGGTCTCCCTTTTGTTTGACCATATGAACCCCCTCTTGATGGAATAATTCCCTTGAAAAATGGTTTTCAAAATCCTTCTTAAAAGATGATTTTCAAAAAATACATTCCATCCATCTTTGCATCAGAAATGGTTTTCCAAAAGTTGTCATCATTATGTTAATTTTTGGACCCCTTAGACTCTTGTTAAGATTATGGTTATAATGGCCATGAGGAAACCTTCCTTGGAATGGTCTCCAATCACCAACCATATAAACCATATTCTTGGCTAGAGTCAAAATTTTCATGGAAATGATCTTCAAAAGGGTTGTCCATCAAAGTCCATTGCATAGCATGCTTTGTTTTTCAAAACTCTTTCCACAAGTGCATTAAACCAACTTTCAAAACCATTTTTCAATCCAACCCTAGGTTAACTTGACCCTAGTTGACCAACCCTAGGTTAACTTGACCCTAATTGACCAACCCTAGGTTAACTTGACCCTAGTTCTCCAACCCTAGGTTAACTTGACCCTAGTTGCCCAACCTGGTTAACTTGACCCTAATTCACTAATCTTAGGTTAACCTAACCCTAGGTCATCCTAACCTTAGGCTAACCCTACCCTAGTTGGCTAACCTTAGGTCACCTTAACCTTAGGTTAACCTAACCTTAGATAGCTGACCATAGGTCATCTTAACCCTAGGTTAAACTAAACCAAGATAGTTAACCTTAGGTCACCTCCTAACCCTAGGTCAATCCAACCTAGGTTAGTACACTTCAAGGTTCCAACTCTTGAACCCCTTTTTAAATGATCATTCAATTTTAAACTATTCTCATAACTTATTTTTCCAAAACCTCTTACTCTCTTGATTTCAAAAAACCAACTCCATAAACTCTTCAAATGTTCTTACACTCAATCTTCAAGGCATTTTTAAAAATATCTTCAAAAGGTCACAAGCCTAAGGTGTCCCTAACCCCCTCATGATTAGGGATTCTAAGGACAAGTGATAAATCAAGATCAACCTCTAAGGTTGTCCATATTAGGATTCCAAACCGTTAGGCGTTTCCAAAAACCACTTTCAAAAACTAATTCATCAAAACGTTGTAAAATCATTCTCCCAAGATTTTCAAAACAAGACTTCAAAAACACTTCAAGTTTTCTTGAATCATGCCAAAGCATTTTTCCAAAACTCCCTTAAAGTTGATTCAAAAACATTTTCAAAACACTCCACCATCCAATTTTAAGTCAAAACTTCTAAGACCATGAAGAGTCTTCAATTTCCAAGACCACAAAAAGTCTTCGACTTCCAAAGACCTCAAAGTGTCTTAAACTTTTTCAAAAGATCTCAAAGTGTCTTAAACTTTTCCAATAGATCTCCAAGTGTCTTAAACTCTTCCAAAGATCTCAAAGTGTCTTAAAGTCTTCCAAAGACCCCAAAGTATCTTCAAAACTCCCAAAGGCCCAAATGCGCCTATCTTCCATCGAGCTCTTGCCCGAACTACGACTGACCTGATTCTCGTCAAATGAGATACGTAGGCAACTTATTTCAACTTCAATCCCTTTTCCAAAAATTTCAATAAATTCAAAGTTTCTATTCCAAACTCTTTCAAAACCTCCATTATTTTTTTGAACTTCTTTCAAAACTTGCATCATGCGTCATTCATCCGAAATGTGATGGCTAAACCCCATTTTCAAAATTATAAAGTGGATATCAAGCAAACAATGGTAACCGGTTATTCTAATGAGTGAACAAAGGATGATTAGACATGTAGGTACCGAAAGGGCGGGGTAGGGTGATGATCTTAAGATATCTTCCTTACACGTAACCAACCCCCGAACCATAGATTTTTGTTTTCAAATGACCAAAATGGAGTTATTTTCCAAAAGGGCTAAATCTTTCCAAAGGTTACCAAGCAACCTATTTTCTTAAAAACCCTCTCTTGAGGGAGTTTTCAAAACCTTTTCTAAAAAAACCCTAAATTTAATCTTCAGATTAATACTTAGTTTTAGGTGCTCTAACTCACCTTAATCAAGTTAGGTGGTGACTCTTATTTTTCTGAAAAGCCCTTAGTCAAACCAATTTTCAAACCTAGTCGCACTTGTCCTTCTAGCCGAAAGGACCGTGGACACCTAAAAACCAGGGCGCGACATGAAGTAACTGTTCGAACGGTTATTTCATCGTTCGGATAGTCTTTAGACGTGAAATCTCGTCTCTGTATTTCCTTCGAACGGGAAAAATCGACTATGTTATGGCTTTAAACTGAAAAATTTGAATCTGTAATGGCTTCGAATCGAAAAACATGAATCTGTAACTCCCAATTTCGTCGTAGCGTCTGAACGCTAATTCGTCCGTCCGAACGGACCTACCGTCCAAATGCACCGTCCGGATGGACTTTTCCAATTTGAGCCCATATTCGCCATTTTATCACCAAAATCCTATAATACACACAGAAACCTCTTTAGATCAATTTATTATTATAAACCTATTCTAAAACCCATATAAAGGCTAACAAACAACTAATTAGGGAACAAAGATTACACTTTAGAGTGGAATCAACACCCTCCAACTTAGCTTTTGCTAGTCTCTAGCAAAAATATATTATAGAAAGGAGATATATAAATACGATGAAAGAAAATATGCACAACCCACTCAAGATATCAATAGACACATCTCAACCCACTCGAGGAATACTCACCCAAGCGGGAAAAGTGTTGTACTCTCTCGTTAGAACTCACCCTCCTAGAAGAATGAGTGCGACTAAGTTTGAATTGAAAAATAGGTTTGAATAAAGGGCTTTTGAAAAAGATTTGGAGTCGCCACCTAACTTGATTAAGGTGAGTTAGGTCACCTAAAAACTAAGAATAATCCGAAAACTACACTTAGGGTTTTTGAAAAAACGATTTGAAAATATCTCCTCGAGAGAGGGTTTTTACGAAAACGGGTTGTTTGGCAACCTTTTGAAAACATTTAGCCCTTTTTAGAAAAATGACTCCTTTTTGGTCTTTGAAATCAGTGATCTAGGTTCGGAGGTTGGTTACGTGTAGGGAAGACGCACTAAGCTATCACCCTACCCCGCCCTTTCGGTACCTACATGTCAATCTACCCTAGATATACCTATGAGAGTCTCCAATTAGCTAATAGTCAATCCTATTCACTTTGAAAAACAATGTTTATAAACTAACATGATGCATGATATGCAAGTGCAAAATAAGAGAATTGAAAAATAGATTTGGAAAGAGATTGATTTGATTTAAAAATAGATTTAAAGAGATAGAATTGAAATTGGAAAGTTTGAAAATTTGGAAATAGAAATTTGAAAATAGAAAATTTGAAATTGAAAAATTGGAATTTGAGATTTAAAAAGATTTTTGAAACCGCACCCATGAGGGTGGAATTGAAAGTTTGAAAAGTATTGTGACCGCACCTATGAAGGTTGCCTACGTATCCCTTTGGGGGAATCAGGTCAGTCGTAGTTCGGACCGGAGTCCGATTGAAAATATAAGAGTGGATTGAAGAAAGAACTTGAATTGGACATTGAATTTGATTTGAAATTAGAAAATGAGATTTGAAATTGGAATTGAGAGGATAAGACTTGCTTTGGAAAAATTGATTTTGGAGAGACTTGGTTTTGGGAAGAAGGAGGTTTAGGAAACCTAGACTTGAGATTAAGAAAGATTGGATTGGAATGTTGGATTTGGAAAATTTGGAAAGATTGGATTTTAGGAAATATTCGAATTAGGAAAGGTCCAAATTAGGAAAGTTTCGAATTAAGAAAGTTTCAGGTTTAGGAAAGTTTCAACTTGGGAAAGCTTTGAATTAGGAAAGTTTCAAATTAGGAGAGTTTCGAATTTAGAAATATTTGAAAAAGGGAAGTTTTGAATTAAGAAAGTTTTGAAAACAAGGAAGTTTTGAAAATAAGAAAGTTTCGTTTTGGGAAAGGTTTGAAAAAGAAAAGTTTTCAATTTAGGAAATGTTTGAATTAAGAAAGTTTCGACTTAAGAAAGTCTTAAATTAAGAAAGGTTTGAGTTTAAAAAAGGTCTTAGATTTGGAAAGATGTTGAAGTTTTGGAAAGTTTAAAATTTTAGAAAGCTTAGAAGTTTAGAAAGATTTAACTTAAGAAAGTTTTGAATTTAGGAAACTTTGGATTTGAAAAGATTTGGAAAGTTTAGGATTTAGAAAGTTTTAGAGTTTAGAAAGATTTAAGATTTTAGAAAATTTTAGAGTTATAGAAAATCTTGAAATTAAGAAATGTTTGAATTTAGGAAAGGTTTAAAAGCTTGAATTTAGAAAGTTAAGATTTGGAAAGGGGGTTGAATTAGGAAAGATTTTTATGTTCAAGTTTTGGAAACTTAAGATTTAGGAAAGTGGAAGATGAGGAATGATTTGAATTAGGAAAGAGTTGGATTTTAAAATTTAAGGAGAGGTTTAAAGTTTAAACTTAGGAAACTTATGGTTTAGGAAGGTAGGAAATTAGGAAGGTTTGGATTAGGAAGGGATTGGATTTGGTTTCTAAAAGAGAAAGGTTGGACTTTATTTCCAAAAACGGAGGACGGGATCTAGTTTCCTAAACGGGGAGATTGGATTTGGGAAGGATTTGAAAAGGGAGATTCTAGAAACCCTAGTTTTGGAAGTGTGGAATTTTAACGTAGAAAAGAGGTTTTGGAAACATGTATAGTTTGGATATGAAAACAAGAGGTTTTGGAAACCTAGGTTTGGGGCAAAGTTTGAAAATCATGTTTTTGGAAAGAAAATTAGGATTTCCTAATTGTGGGTTCTAAGGCTTGATTTGGGGCTCTAAGAAAAGAGTTTTTGGAAAGTGTGTTTTTAGAAACGTAGATTTTCTAGAAGGGAATGCTAGGAAGGAGTTTTTGGAAAGTGTGTTTGAAGAGGGAGTTTTTGGAAGGAAAATCCTAGAGGGAAATTTCTAGAAGGAAGATTTTGGAAAGGGAGTTTTTTGAAAAGATTTTTGGAGAGAGTTTTTAGAAAGTGGATTTTGGGGAGAGGATTTTTTAAAGGAGTTGAAAAAGGGAGTTTTGAAAAATAGATTTTGGAATGAATTTTTGAAAACAACTTTGGAGAGGAGAGTTTTAGGAAAGTATGTTGAAAAATAAAGTTTTAGGAAGAGATTTTTGAAGAGAGCTTTTAGAAGGTGTAAAAACATCTCACTTTCCTAAAGCAATTCTAACCATAAGAAGGCTAGAACCACATTAGGAAAGCGGTTTTGAAAACAACAAGATTTGAAAATATAGACCAAAAGGTCACTTTTAATGTAACACTTTCCTAAAGCAACCCTAGCCATGAAAAGGCTAGAATTACCCTAGAATTGTAGTTTTGAAAACAAGTTTTTGAAAAAGAGATTTTGATGCAATTTTGAAAACAAGTTTGAAAATAATTTTTGAAAACAACTTTTTGAAAACGAATTTTGAAAGATGCAAGAGTATGATATGCGCAATGCAATTTGGGGTCGTGAACATACAAGGTTAAGGCTTCACCACATAATCAAGGGGGCTGGACCCACGTAGTCTTTGGTTAGACTAGAAGAAAGCCCCCGACACGGTGACTCTCCAATAGCACAATCCTACACATGGACCGGGAGTCCCCTTGTTTCAAGCATGCAAAGAAAGGTGGGGAAAGAGATGGGGGATTAAAATAGAGAAAACCCAAGTGGGTTAGGAGAGAGAAGAGAGAGGGGGGAATGTAGAAATTTAAAGAGAAAGCCTACCTTGTATCTTCTTTAATTTGCGCGCCTTGCTTGTCTTCGGTCTTCGGTCTTCGTCTTGATCTTCTTCTTCAGTCTTCAAGGGTTGTCTTCAAGCTTTAGATGGTAGCTCTTCAAGTCTTCGAAGGGTGGTTGAAGGCTAGTGTATGAGTGTATAGGGGTTTGTATGAGTGTATAGGAGGCTAGGGTTTGTGTATGGTGGCTAGGGTTTGAGAAAACCTAGGGAGGCTAGGGTTTTTGGAGGTGCTCGAGCTCTGTATATCGAAATATAAAATTCTTAGGTTAAGTTTGCAGACCCCTTTCACGTTGAATGAGGCTCTGTATTTATAGAAGTTGGATAAGCCTGGCGCCTGTTGTAGTGGTGCAAGGGCAAAATTTACACTGGCGCCACTAATAGTGGCGCCAGGCCATTTTTTGGCTTGGCACCACTAGTAGTGGCGCCAACCAATTAGAAAAGATTTAAGGTCGGCAAGCAACATATCTTTGACTAGATTTGGGTGCCTGTACTAGTGACTACCATGTAAACTTTAGCCTGACTTCACTAGGAGTGACTCCGGAAAGTCCGGGAATGATTTGGAGGAGTTGGAAATGACCCGGAAGGCTGGAAAGGAGCAGGAACACTTAAAAAAGTGTCCTGGTGGTATTTGACTTGAAAAATGAAGATAAAGGGGGTCGGAAAGGTTGACCGGGCCTTTAGGGGCAAAACGGTTAACCGGACCGGAAAACTGTCGGGGCGAACTCGGATTGTCCCGAAAAAGACTTGGGATCTGGAAACATTATTTAGAATGTTCCCAGAGGTTTCCGGTTTGATTCCAAGAGCCGGCGTGGTCGGAAAAGGAGACCGGCCCACTAGGGGCAAAACGGTCATTTTGTACCGGGTTTGCCGGGACTGACTCGGAATGGTCCGGAAAGGTAAAGGAAGGTTGAGAATACTATAAAAAGTATTCTTGGGACATTACCGGTTTGATACTCAAAGCCGGTATGGTTGAAGAAGGAGACCGGCCCTCTAGGGGCAAAACGGTCATTTTGTACCGGGTTAGCCGGAACTGACTCGGAATGATCCGGAAAGGTAAGGGGAGGTTGAGAACACTATAAAAAGTATTCTCAGGAGGTTACCGGTTTGACACCTAAAGCCGGTGTGGTCGAAGAAGGAGACCGGCCCTCTAGGGGCAAAACGGTCATTTTGTACCGGGTTGGCCGGAACTGACTCGGAATGATCCGAAAAAGTAAGGGGAGGTTGAGAACACTATAAAAAGTATTCTCAGGAGGTTACCGGTTTGATACCCAGAGCCAGTGTGGTTCTCGGGGCGTTTGGATGCCTAGGGGCAAAATGGTCATCCTGACCGAAAAGTCTCGGAAAAGGTCCTAAGGGTAGTTTGGTCCTTTTCCACTGAAGTGGCCTAACAGCCACTGGTGTTGACCTAGGTTTTGAGTGTTTCCGCCACTCTAACGGTGTGAGTATTTTCGCTACTCGGACGGGGTTGATGATTTGTGAGTATTTTCGCTACTCGGACGGGATTGATGATTTGGGAGTATTTTCGCTACTCGGACGGGGTTGAGTATTTCCGCTACTCGGACGGGGTTGATGATTTGTGAGTATTTCCGCTACTCTAACGGCTTTGTGAGTATTTCCTTTACTCTAACGGTTCTGTGAGTATTTCCGCTACTCTAACGGTTTTGTGAGTAGTTTTGCTACTCGGACCGTCTCGAGGAATAAACTGTCTAGAGAGTGGGACTGGAAGAGGTCTTACCGTCTCCGAAGAGACGTGCCTAGGTTTTGAGTGTTTCTGCCACCCTAACGGTTTTGTGAGTATTTCTGCTACTCTAACGGTTCTGTGAGTACTTCCGCTACTCTAACGGTTCTGTGAGTACTTCCGCTACTCTAACGGTTCTGTGAGTATTTCCGCTACTCTAATGGTTTTTTGAGTAGTTTCGCTACTAGGACTGTCTCGAGGAATAAATTGTCTTGAGAGAGGGATTGGAATTGGAATAAGGAAGAACAATGCCCCTAAGGGCATTTTGGTCATTTTGCCTCTATTTGGGCCTGACAGGCCCGCGAAGCGATGGAAAGACTGAATTTGGAACTAGAGAATTGGATTCGATAAGAATATGCCCAAAATGACTTGAAAACAAGTCTGGACGGACTGTAGACTGCCGAGCGGTCAAAAATGGGGTGCTTACAAGCATGAATCATACAATAACAGTTCTTGGCCAACTTTAAAAGATTTTCAAATGATATGTTGGTCATGAAAGTGTTTCATCCAGGCCTTAGCAATTTTTGCATTTTCAAAGGCATCATTGCGGAGTTCATCTAACTCATTGAGTTGGAGTTTGTGGTGGGTACCTGTAACATCAATATCCTCGTTACATTGACGAATCGCCCAATATGTTTTATGCTCAATTTCGACGGGAAGGTGATAGGCCTTCCCGTACACAAGTCTATGGGGCGATGTGCCAAGAATGGTTTTATAACCCTTGCGGTAAGCCCATAACCTATTGGTCAATCTAAGAGACCAATCTTTCCTATTTGGATTGATGGTTTTCTCAAGAATCCGCTTAATTTTCCGATTGGCCAACTTTACTTGCCCTTACGTTTGAGGATGGTATGGTAATCCAACCTTATGGACCACTCCATACTTACGCATTAAAGACACAAAGGGCTTGTTACAGAAATGTGAACCGTCATCACTTATCACGGCTCGGGGCATGCCATACCTGCAAAAGTATCCATCGAATGAGAAGCGGTTTTACATCGGGTTTTGTGAGGAGATACTTTAGGGCCACATGGTTGGTGTAAATGATGACCAATGACCTAATCAAGTAAGACCTAAATTTATCTAGTGCAAAAACCACCGCAAGGAGTTCCTTTTCGGTTGTGGTATAGTTGATTTGAGCTTCATTGAGAGTTTTAGAGGCATAATAAATGACGTACGGCTTCTTATCATCTCTTTGTCCTAGGATAGCCCCCACGGCATAGTCACTATTATCACACATTAGCTCAAATGGAAGAAACTAATTGGGTGCTCGAATGATTGGGGCTGAGGTCAAAAGTCCTTTCAACTTGTCAAAAGCTTGTTGACAAGACGATGTCCACTCAAAGGGAACATCTTGGGACAAGAGATGACACATGGGCCTAGAGATTGCACTAAAGCCCTCAATGAAGCGTCGACAGAAACCGACATGCCCAAGAAATGATCTAACCTCCTTCACACACATTGGGGCGGGCAATTTTTGAATAAGTTCAATTTTTGCTTTATCCACTGTAAGCCCTTTGGCCGACACAATATGGCCCAAAACTATACCACTAGTAACCATAGAATGACATTTCTCCCAATTAAGCACAAGGTTACTCTCCTCACATCTCATCAAAACTTTTCCTAAAGTCTCAAGACAACCCTCATAAGTATCCCCATAGATGAAAAAATCATCCATGAAAACTTCAACAATTTGCTCAACCAAGTCATTAAATATGCTCATCATGCACCTTTGAAATGTCGCTGGTGCATTACATAACCCGAAGGGCATACGTTTATAAGCATATGTGCCAAAAGGACAAGTGAACATTGTCTTGGCTTGATCCTCAAGGGCTACATCAATTTGATTGTACCCCAAATATCCATCTAAAAAATAATAGAAAGCTGTAAGCACCTCATTTTTAACCGCTCGGCAGTCTACACTCCATCCAGACTTGTTTTCAAGTCATTATGGACATATTCCAATCGAAACCAATCCTCTAGTCCAAATTCCGTCTTTCCATCGCTTCGCGGGCCTGTCAGGCCCAAATAGAGGCAAAATGACCAAAATGCCCTTAGGGGCATTGTCCTTTCTTATGCCAATTCCAATCCCTCTCTCGAGACAGTTTATTCCTCGAGATGGTCCGAGTAGCAAAACTACTCACAAAACCGTCAGAGTGGCGGAAACACTCAGAAAACCGTGAGAGTGGCGGAAACACTCACAAAAACGTTAGAGTAGCGGAAATACTCACACCGTTAGAGTGGCGGAAACACTCAAAACCCAGGCGCGTCTCTTCGGAGTCGGGAAGACCCCTTTCCAATCCCTCTCTTGAGACAGTTTATTCCTCGAGACGGTTCCAATCCAGGCACGTCTCTTCGGAGACGGTAAGACCCCTTTCCAATCCCTCTCTCGAGACAGTTTATTCCTCGAGACGGTTCCAATCCAGGCACGTCTCTTCGGAGACGATAAGACCCCTTTCCAATCCTTCTCTCGAGACGGTTCCAATCCAGGCACGTCTCTTCGAAAATGGTAAGACCCCTTTCCAATCCCTCTCTCGAGATAGTTTATTCCTCGAGACGGTTCGAGTAGCAAAACTACTCACACAACCGTTAGAGTAGCAGAAATACTCACAAAACCGTTAGAGTAGCGGAAATACTCACAGAGCCGTTAGAGTAGCGGAAATACTCACAGAACCGTTAGAGTAGCGGAAATACTCACAGAACCGTTAGAGTAGCGGAAATACTCAACCTCGTCCGAGTGGCGGAAACACTCAAAACTTAGGTCAACACCTGTGGCTGTTAGCCCACTTCGGTGGAAAATGACCAGACTACCCTTAGGGCCTTTTCCGAGACTTTTCGGTCAAGATGACCATTTTGCCCCTAAGCATCCGAATGCCTCGGGAACCACACCGGCTCTGGGTATCAAACCGGTAATGCCCCAAGAATACTTTTTATAGTATTCTCGACCTTCCTTTACCTTTCCAGACCATTCCGAGTCAGTTCCGGCCAACCCGGTACAAAATGACCGTTTTGCCCCTGGAGGGCCGGTCTCCTTCTTTGACCATACTGGCTTTGAGTATCAAACCGGTAATGTCCCGAGAATACTTTTTATAGTATTCTCAACCTTCCTTTACCTTTCCGGACCATTCCGAGTCAGTTCCGACAAACCCAGTACAAAATGACCGTTTTGCCCCTAGTGGGCCGGCCTCCTTTTCCGACCACGCCGGCTCTGGGAATCAAACCGGAAACTTCTGGGAACATTCTGAATAATGTTTTCAGATCCCAAGTCTTTTTCCGAGACAGTCCGAGTCTGTCCCGGCAGTTTCGCAGTCCGATTGACTGTTTTGCCCCTAAAGGCTCGGTCAACCTTTCCGACCCACCTTATCATCATTTTTCAAGTCAAATATCTCCAGGACACTAGTTTAAGTGTTCCTGCTCCTTTCCGGCCCCCCGGGTCATTCCCGACTCTTTCAAATCATTCCCGGACTTTCCAGAGTCACTCCTAGTGAAGCCAGGCTAAAGTTTACATGGTAGTCACTAGTACAGGCACCCAAATCTAGTCAAAGATACGTTTCTTGCCGACCTTAAATCTTTCCTAATTGGCTGGCGCCATTAGTAGTGGCGCCAAGCCAAAAAATGGAGTGGCGCCAGTGTAAAATTCGCCCTGGCGCCACTGCAACAGGCGCCAGGCTTGTCCAACTTCTATAAATACAGAGCCTCGATCAACGTGAAAAAGGTCTAAAAACTTAACCTAGAAATCACACAATTCGATATACAGAGCTCGAGCACCTCTAAAACCCTAGCCTCCCTAGGTTTTCCCAAACTCTAACCACTATACACAAACCCTAATCTCCTATAGACTTACACACTCCCCCATATACTCATACACTAGCCTTCAACCATCTTTTGAAGATTGGAGGAGCTGCAACCCGAAGCTTGAAGACAATCCTTGAAGGTCGAAGACGAAGGTCAAGACGAAGACCGAAGATTGAAGACTGCACGGCGCGCAAAATAAACAAGATACAAGGTAGGCTCTCTCTTTAATTTTCCGTACTTCCCCCCTTTCTTCTCTCTCCAACCCACTTGGGTTTTCTCTATTTTAATCCCCCATCTCTTTCCCCCCCTTTCTTTGCATGCTTGAAACAAGGGGATTCCCGGTCCATGTGTAGGATTGGACTATTGGAGAGTCACCGTGTCGGGGGCTTTCTTCTAGTCTAACCAAAGACCACGTGGGTCCGGCCCCCTTGATTATGTGGTGAAGCCTTAGCCTTGTATGTTCACGACCCCAAATTGCATTGTGCATATCATAGTCTTGCATCTTCCAAAATCCGTTTTCAAAGTTGTTTTCAAAATCGTTTTCAAAATCGTTTTCAAACTTGTTTTCAAAATTGTATCAAAATCTCTTTTTCAAAAACTTGTTTTCAAAACCACAATCCTAGGGTGATTCTGGCTTTTCCATGGCTAGGGTTGCTTTAGGAAAGTGTTACATTAAAAGTGACCAATATGGTCCATATTTTCAAATTTTGTTGTTTTCAAAACCGTTTTCCTAAAGTGGTTCTAGCCTTCCTATGGTTAGAATTGCTTTAGGAAAGTGAGATGTTTTTATCCCTTCTAAAAACTCTCTCTCTTCAAAAATCTCATCCTAAAAATCTCTTTTTCAACATACTTTCCTAAAACTCTCCTCTCCAAAATGGTTTTCAAAAACTCCCTTCCAAAATCTATTTTTCAAAATTCCCTTTTTCAACTCCTTTCCAAAACCCCTTCGCTTTAAAATCTCTTTCTAAAAACACTCCCTAGATTCACCTTCTTAAAAACTCTCTCTCCTAAAAATTCGCTTTCTAAAAACGCTTCTTAAAAATCTTTCCAAAAACTCTCTTTTCTAAAATCTCCCTTCTAGAAATTCCCCTCTAGTATTTTCCATCTAAAATCTGCGTTTTTAAAAACACACTTTCCAAAACTCCTTCTCTTTAAAATCTTTTTCCAAAAACTCCCTCTCCAAATTCACTTTCCAAAAACTCCTCCCTAGGATTTCCTTTCTAGAAAACCTTCGTTTCCAAAAACGCACTTTCCAAAAACTCTTTTCTTAGAGCCCAAGTCAAGCCCTAGAACCCACGATTAGGAAACCCTAATTTTCTTTCCAAAAATATGGTTTTCAAACTTTGCCCCAAACCTAGGTTTCTAAAACCTCTTGTTTTCACATCCAAACTATACATGTTTTCAAAACCTATTTTCTACGTCGAAACTAGAATTTTTCAAAACTAGGGTTTCTAGAATCTCCCTTTCCAAATCCTTGCCAAATCCAATCTTTCCTTTAGGAAACCAAATCCAATCTCTCCGTTTAGGAAACTAGATCCTATCCTCCGTTTTTGGAAACAAAATCAAACCTTCTCTTTTAGAAACAAAATCTAATCCCTTCCAAATCCAAATCTTTCCTAATTCAAGTCCTTCCTAAACTTCCACTTTCCTAAACCTTAAGTTCCCAAAACTTGAACATAAAAATCTTTCCTAAACTTTAAAACTCAACTTTCAAATCTTTCCTAATTCAACCCCCTTTGCAAATCTTAACTTTCCAAATTCAAGCTTTTAAACCTTTCCTAAATTCAAACCTTTCTTAATTTCAAGATTTTCTAAAACTCTAAAACTTTCTAAAATCTTAAATCTTTCTAAACTCTAAAACTTTCTAAATCCTAAACTTTCAAAATTTCAAATCTTTTCAAGTCCAAAGCTTCCTAAATTCAAAACTTTCTTAAGTTAAATCTTTCTAAATTTCAAATCTTTCTAAAATTCTAAACTTTCTTAAACTTCAACATCTTTCCAAATCTAAGACTTTCCTAAACTCAAAGCTTTCTTAATTTAAGACTTTCTTAAGTCGAGGCTTTCCTAATTCAAACATTTCCTAAATTGAAAACTTTCCTTTTTCAAACCTTTCCCAAAACGAAACTTTTCTTATTTTCAAAACTTCCTTGTTTTCAAAACTTTTCAAAATTGAAACTTCCTTTTTTTTCAAACATTTCTAAATTCGAAACTTTCTTAATTCAAAACTTTCCTAATTTCAAAACTTTCTTAATTTTGAAATTCTCCTAATTTGAAAACTTTCCTAAAACAACACTTTCCTAAGTTGAAACTTTCTTAAACCTAAAACTTCCCTAAATCTAAAACTTTCCTAATTTTGAACTTTCTAAAAATGACACTTTCCTAATTCGAAATTTTCCTAATCTAAATTTTTCCTAAATTCCAAGTTTCCAAATCTTTCAAAATCAACATTCTAATCTAATCTTTCTTAATCTCAAGTCTTTCCTAGGTTTCCTACCTTTCCTAAGTCTAGGTTTCCTAAACCTCCATCTTTCCAAAACTAAGCCTTTCCAAAATCAATCTTTTTAAATCAAAGTCCAATATTTCCAATTTCAATTTCCAATCTCCTTCTTCTAATCTCAAATCAAATCCAATATCAAATTCAATTTCCTTCTTCAATCCATTCTTCTATTTTCAATCGGACTCTGGTCCGAACTACGACTGACCTGATTCCCCCAAAGGGATACGTAAGCAACCTTCATGGGTGCGGTCACAATACTTTTCAAACTTTCAATTCCACCCTCATGGGTGCGGTTTTCAAAATCTTTTCAAATCTAAAATTCCAATTTCGAATTTCTATTTTCAAATTTCTATTTCCAAGTTTTCAAAGTTTCCAATTTCAATTCTATCTTTTCAAATCTATTTTCAAATCAAATCAATTTCTATTTTCCAATCCTTTCATCTTGCACTTGCATATCATGCATCATGCTAAATTAGTTTTCAAACATTGTTTTTCTAAAAGTAAATAGGGTTGAACTATAGTTAATTGAAGACTCTCGTAGGTGAATCTAGGGTAGATTGACATGTAGGTACCGAAAGGGCGGGTAGGGTGATAGCTTAGTGCGTCTTCCTTACACGTAACCAATCTCCAAACTTAGGATCACTGTTTTCGAAAGACCAAACGGAGTTATTTTTCAAAAAAGGGCTAAATATTTTCCAAAGGTTGCCAAACAACCTGTTTTTCTTAAAAACCCTCTCTTGAGGAGATATTTTCAAATCGTTTTTCAAAAACCCTAAGTGTAGTTTTCGGATTATGCTTAGTTTTTAGGTGACGTAACTCACCTTAATTAGGTTAGGTGGCGACTCCAAATGTTTTTCAAAAGCCCTTTATTCAACCTAATTTTCAATTCAAACCTAGTCGCACTCATTCTTCTGGGAGGGTGAGTTCTAACGAGAGAGTACAACATTTTTCTTGCTTGGGTGAGTATTTCTCGAGTGCGAAAAATCTGGGCGCGACAAAAGCCTTACCGGAAACCCTTTCTAGGACTTGATCAAGGAAGGGTAAAGGGAAATGGTCCTTGTGGGTCACATTATTAAGGCAGCGATAATCAATGCACATTCGCCACCCGGTTTGCACACGGGTTAACACTAACTCATTGTTGTCATTCCTTATCACTGTAACACCTGATTTTTTAGGCACCACTTGGGTCGGACTCATCCATTTCGAATCAGAGATGGGGTAAATGATACTCGCATCTAACAACTTTAAAATCTCACCCTTTACCACTTCCTTCATATTGTGATTCAATCGCCTTTGCATTTGGTGAACGGATTTAGCCTCGTCTTTTAAGAAAATGTGATGAGTGCACAAGAGAGGACTAATCCCATGAAGATCGGCGATGGTCCGTCCTAGGGCTTTCCTATATTTCTTAAGCAATGTTATCAACCCTTCCTCTTGGCTTCCAGATAAGCTAGAGGAAATCACAACCGGGTAAGACTCCCCATCCCCTAAAAATGCATACTTTAAATTGGAAGGCAAAGGCTTCCTCTCTGGAATGGGAGGCTTCTCCTCTAAAGGAATTGGTTTCTCGGCACTAGGATGTAGAGGTTCAAAAGAAAGGGTCCATTGATCCAGATGTAAACACTCTTCTCTCTCACCCTTCAAATGAAGAAATTCACTCGTTGCCATGCCCTCACTATCAAGTGAAGCGTGCAGTTCACCTCTCACTATTGCTCTCTCCAAGTCCTCAAAAACCTCATGCTCAAAGTGATCTTGAACTATGCTCTCTATGATGTCTACCTCCCGGATATCCTCACACTCTCCCTTCTGTTTGGCAATAGAAAATATGTTAAGCTCAAAGGTGGTGTTGCCAAAAGACAATTTCACTAACCCATTCCTACAATGAATGATGGCATTGGAAGTAACTAGGAAAGGGCATCCTAAAATCACAGGAATTTGGTTGTGAGTTATACAACTCTCAACAGGTTGGGTGTCTAGGACTATGAAATCGACCAGGAAGCAAAAGTTATCAACTTGAATGAGAACATCCTCAATGATACCTCTTGGAACCTTAATAAAACAATCCGCCAATTGCAAAGTAACCTGTGTAGGGCTCAATTCTCCTAGGCCAAGTTCCTTATACACTGAAAAGGGTAAAAGGTTGACACTAGACCCTAAATCCAACAAGGCACGATCTATCTTGGTATTCCCAATGGTACAAGAAATGGTAGGACATCTGAGGTCCTTGAATTTCGGCAGAGTTTTGCATTGCAAAATAGCACTTTGATTCTCATTCATCATGGTGGTTTCCTTGACATGCAACCTTCGCTTAAAAGTACATAAGTCCTTTAAGAACTTAGCATATGAATGTATTTGCTTGATTGCGTCAAGGATAGGGATGTTGACCTTTACTTGCTTAGGTTAAAACTTGTGTTAATGTAGACATTTGCTTTTGGATGGCCTCAAGTAACCTAAAGTATTGGTCTACCACCTTCTCTTATTTATCAACCCTTGAACTAACCCCCCTCATGTCATTGGCAAGTTGGTAAACATTGTCCTCTATGGGCTTCCTATGGAGGGGCTGATACGGCCTTGGTTGATTTTGAAATTGAGTCATGGGTGCTTGTTGGTAAGGTTGAGGTTGGTGCTGTGGTTGGAGTGCTTGTGGGGGTGGAGGAGGTGCTCCGTATGATTAAGGGTTTTGATACCCTCCTTGGTAGTTGTGGGAGTGTGAGGTCCCTTCATTCCTCCACCCAAAGTTGGGATGATCTCTCCATCCCGAGTTGTATGTGTTCGAATAGGGGTTGCCCCATCCTCTTGAATATTGGCCAATTGCGTTAACTTGGCCATGCAAAGCCTCCTTCACTCCCGGAATGATTGGGCATGAAGAGGTGGTATGCTCTGAGGTTTCACACACTAGACAACATGTTTCTCTCACCTACTCACTCTCCACCGATTAAACCTTTGTCACCTCAAGGGCCTCTAATTTTTTTGCCAAGGTAGCCACCCTAGCATTGACATTATCAACTTCCTTGAGTTGATGTCTTCCCACCCCTTGTTGAATGGGGCGACCCTCAGGATTTTGTATCCCGGTAAGTGCCCAATCTCTAGCCTTATTTGCCAAGTTATCAAAATAATTGTATGCCTCATGGGGTTGTTTATCAAAAAATATCCCCGCACACATGGACTCGACAAATTGCTTAAGTTGGGGTGTTAAAGAATAATAAAATGTGTTGATGACATGCCAATAGGCAAACCCGTGGTGAGGACAAGAATTTAAGAGGTCTTTGAACCTCTCCCAACATTGAAAGAAAGTTTCCCTTAACAAAGGAGAAAACTGATAAATTTGCCTCCTTATGGCCTCGGTTCGATTTTTGGGAAAAAATTTGCTCAAAAAGTTTCCTTAGAGAGTAGCCCAAGAGTAGATGGACATGGGTCACAAAGAATTAAACCAAAGCTTAGCCTTATCCTTTAAATAAAATGGGAAGAGTTTCAACAAAAATACTTCCCTTGGACATGAGTTGTCCATTGCAATTGAACAAGCATCCTTAAATTCCTTAAGAAAAATGTAGGGTTGTTCCGAATCCATCCTATGGAATTGAGGAAACATTTGCATCATCCCCGGCCTAATGTTTAGAGTGTTGTGATGGGGTGGAAAAACAATGCACGATATTGGTGCTTGCCTTGGTAGGTTTAGGTAATCCCGTAGAGTTCGTAGAAGGGGAACTGCCACGTCGCCATGCGACTTCCTCTTTCAAACTCCTCATTACCCTTCGGGTTGAGTTGGACATTTGGATGCATGGGTGGAATATTAGGTAAATCGGGTTCATTTGGATTTGCCATTGGAATGAAACCTAGGTCGACCACTAATGGTAAGCTAGATATTGGTGAAGATGTGCTTGTGCTCTCAATGCTCTCGATTCTCACAAGACTATGGTGTACGTCTCTAGTGAAGTATGACATGCAAGAATGAATGCACACATAAAGGTGGACCGTTTGGGTCGTTCAACACATCATACACAATTTTCTAGGCCGAACAATGGTTTTTTCTCAATTCAATCCTGTACCTCCAATCTCCACATACAAAAAGTGTACCACTAATTTGCACCTTGAACACACTAATCTAGCTCCACCAAATACTCCCGAAAAGGGAAACTTTCCTAACAAAAATGCAATACAATTATACTATAACAAACAAAAGAAACTATAGAAAAATAAAAATTAAAAATAATCCTAAAAAATAAAACACCTGAAGGGAAATAATAGGGTACCAGGGCCCGAAGCCCGTAAATGCTTCGTTTGGGGGTGGTGATGAAATCCACCCTTTTTTTTTTCAATTTTCTTTTGCAATCCTTAGCTTTCGTCCAATGTAGCATTTGCCTACGAATTCCCCGGCAATGGCACCAATACTTGATACACCTCCAGATGTGCTTCACAACCGGAGTCACTCCGCAAGAATACAGAGGTCGTAATATAGTAAAATCAGAAAATCCGGTGTCGTTCTCTCCCAAGGGAATTTTGCAAATATAGCAACAAAGCTCAACTAGCACGGACACTTATCTTGATGGATTGCAAAGGAAAATTCTTTTTTTTTCTAACATAAAAGAGACCGAAAATTTGTTGGTTTTGAGATGATGGTTGTTCTATGATTAGTGCAATAACTTAATAATTGATGAAGACAATAAAATCTAGTTTTATGTAATTAGGGAAAAGCTTGGACATGGTTGTTTCAATCCACCAATTCACAACAAGGGCTTCAAATGAGAGGTTTATAACTCAAATCAAGAATCGCACCTTGGAGTCTTAATCCAGAAGATTTTGACTATAAATACTTGGGTTTATGTTTGATTGAGTATAAAGATGAAATCTATGACTAGCACCCTAGAATCAAACCTTAGACATGTGCAATACCTATACCAAATATTGATTTGTGCATAAATATTGCCAAGAGGGGTTATGAATCTAAGTTTTTCTAATGAAACTCATACTAAATCAAATGGAACCATGGAATTCTAAGAATATGGCTTTTAATGATTATACATCTCATTTTCAACCCTTGAAGATCCTTGGTGGATCTTCACAACCACATCCAAGGGATGTTTAGCTACTAAAATCCTTGGCAAAGAGCATAAATGAAGATAAATCTACTATTAGACTATGTAGAACTAGTGTTTGGTTGCTAAGAAGGTGAGAGAAAATGACAGAAAAATGAGAGAAAGATGGCAAGAGAATAGAGAAACATTCACTTCATATATAAGCATTCATTTACAATGATCCAAAAGTAATAAATGACAATATGACAAAGCTTTAAAGTAAATCTAACTAAAACCTTACAAAATATCCAAAGTTCCCCTTTTGAAGCTCCTCCTACTGTCCAGAAAAATACAGAAAAATAGATACAAATATGTTTTGTTCAACTGTTGTGATGTAGGGCAACACTGCGCTGACCGTCCGAATAGCTTCTTAAGTACGTCTGATATGCGTTCGAACGATTGTTTCACCGTTCAGACGGTCTTCAGACGCGAAATCTCGTCTCTGTATTTCCTTCGAATGAGAAAAATCGACTATGTTATGGCTTCGAATGGAAAAATATGAATCTATAATGGCTTCGAATGGAAAAACATGAATCTGTAACTCCCAATTTCGTTGTAGCGTCCGAACACTAATTCGTCCATCCGAACGGACCAGTTGTCCGAACGCACCGTCCGAACACATCGTCCAAATGGACTTCTCCAATTTGAGCCCATATTCGCCATTTTATTACCAAAAACCTAAAATACACACAAAAAACCTCTTTAGATCAATTTATTACTAAAAACATATTATAAAACCTATATAGAGGCTAACAAACAACTAATTAGGGAACAAAGATTACACTTTTAGAGTGGAATCAAAGCATTTGCTATGGTGGCTAGATATTTTAAAGGAAATGTTCTAGATGTTAACTTTTGTCACATTCGGGTTTCCTCTGCTCTAGCAGCAAAAGCTTAGGCTGCTCACATTGCTTGTTTTATAGCCAAGAAGTTCAACTAGCAATCAACTATTATAGAGTCTGACTCAGCTCTGCTCGTCAATCTCCTCAACTCTAGTACTGTCTTGAGTAGATGGGAAGTTAAGTCGTTTATCGAAGATGTTCTGGATGTGGCAGCTGGCCAAACACGTTGGACCTTCAGTTGTTGTCGTCGAGGAGCTAACGGTTGTGCTCATTGGCTTGCTACTCAGTCCAACTTGGGTTCCCTTATCTCCCTTTTGTCTTCACTTCCAGTTTTCTTCTGTAATTTGGTCCAGCAGGACCCCTTGTAGCCTTGGTGTTATTTTATAACTTTTAAAAAAAAATTATGAATTTTGTGATGACCGCGGTCAATGGTCAAAAGGTAAGGGTGTTGTTTTTTTTTTATAATTATGTAAGTTTTGGGAAGGTTTTGATAATTGTTCGAAAATTGGTTTAAATCAAATCAAACCCACTTTATCTCTCTCTCTTTCTCGGCAACAACCAATAACACAGCTCTCTCTCTCTCTCTCTCTCTCTCTCTCTCTTGTGTTCTTTTTCTTTTTTTCTTCTTCTTTTCTTCAACCTTCTTTCTTCATTTTGATCTACTTAGAGCAATTTTTTGGTATTGCCCTTTTAGAGCCCTTTGTTCTACTCTTCAAGATTTACGCAAGGGTGGTTTCAGTTCGTGTTTTTGTCAAAATCAAGTTTTTTCCCTAGTTGTAATCTTCAAAAGGTAAGGGGTTACACAAAGGTTTTGCTCTTGGGTTAACATATTTGAGATATACATGTTGTTGGGGTAGAAATCAAGCCTCTAGGATTTTTAGGTTGATTTCTAGTTTTTACTTAAACTTGAAAGTTGTTTATTATTTGATTTCTTGACTTTCTTAGTTGATTCTTACTTTGTTTAGCATAATGTGTTAGTTAATTGATGTCTTGTGCATTATTGAATATTTTGAGGGAAAACCTAGGGTTTTACCATGTATACACATTAGATAAAATTAGGGGTTTTGCCGTACAATAATTGATTTATAAAATTGACTTGATATTTGTGTGATTCATGTGTATGTGAGTTATGCATAAGGTGTTGGTTAGTTTAAGTGAATTAATTGGACAATTTCGGTTACTTGACATATTGCAAAATGGACATAAAATGGATAACTAAAAATGTTTGTATGCCTTGGGTGATTATGAGAGATTATGTTATGATTTTGATGACTTGAATATTATTGGTTTTACTTGTGTGTGGTATTAATAGTAGTTTAGACTTGGGTTAAAGTCTACCGATAATTGGGCACGGGCTTGGAGCCTTGGCCCTAGGATTTGCATTAGAATAAAGGCATGGTGCCTCATTTGGTAAGATTCACGCGTTTTTTGGGTGCCACCCATAAAGTGCGAAATTGTTTGGATTCATGCATCTTTTGGGTGATACTCATAAAGTGCGGGTAAGGTTGTTGGTGGACTGGTATCCTCTTCTCAGTACGGTTGGTTGTGCATGCATTTGCATTGGGTTGGACTTGGGTGAGTCTTGATATTTTTATTTATTTATTTATTTATTTATCATTTCAATTTTGGTCTTATAAAGTTAAGTTGATTTTGTTGATGTTGATGACCGTATTGTTTGTGGATTGAGGTTATAAGTGTTTGATATTCATTTATTTAGTTCATTTGTGTGTTTGGATGACATCATTTGGCATCGGGTTGGGAGTTAGGACAAACATAGCTTTCCTTCATTCTCTTGCATTCTTATTTGTACACTTGCACATATCACCTCACATTTATTATCTCGATAGCATAACCTCCTACTTGAGCCGTAGAAATGTTCACCCTATGGTTGTAAGTGGGCTTTTGGGCAAAAAAACTTGAGGACTGAGATTAGAACATTGGAGGTCTATTTCATATTTTGACCTCATATTGTTGTATCATTAGGTTTTAGTTATTTTACTTTTAAGTTATATTGTACATCTATCTTTATTTTAGATTTCAATTAGATGACTGTATTATTATTATTTTGTTTTATTCGGAGATTTAGTTTATGTTGATAGGATGCTATGACTTAGTCTTTGTTGTGGCTTGGTTTGGAAGATAGGCTTAATGAAATAGGAGTGTTGGATTAGAAGTTGGAATTTGTTGTTGGCGTTTGGATATTTGGGATTTGATTATTTTTTAAATAGATTTTATTGAACTGGATTTGTTAAAATTACGATTGGACCCAAGTATTTTTATTTTAGAAATTCTTTAAAAATAAACTATCTTTAAAATGAATTTCAAAACCTATTTTGACTAAAATCTGATGTAAATCTTGATTTTGACTTTGACTTTTCAACGCTATATATTTTATTCCTTAAATCTCCGCTTTTGAAAAACTGGGGTGTGACCACTTAGTATCAAAGCATTGGGTTCGAATGTCTAGTTACTGTGGGAGAGGTTTTGCCTCGAATTTGGGTTTGTATACGCGTATTGGTTGCATAGCATATGTTATTTATTGCACTGAAGGTTGGTTTACATGTCATATGGATTGTGAGTATGGATTTGATTTGGATGATTGTTTATGACGTGTTTAGGAGATTTTCATATGTGGTAGATTATAGTATATGTAATATACTTGGATAAAACGATAGAGTAATTGGATGCTTTGATGGGTTTCTTGGTACGATATACCTGTCTTATGATACGTGTTGGGAATGTGATGATACGGGTAGCCTAGCATGAGATAACTACTTGGGTTAAGGGATATATGTGACCATGCTAGCTAATATGTTACTACATGGTTTGGATATATGTTTTGTTGAAGCATGTTGGTTTTACAGGTGCTTGTGAAGCACATCGGTACAATATATTATTGGACGTTTGTTTTGGGTGTCTTATTAGAACGATACCACCTAGACGAGAGTGAGTTCGTGGAGTGTCGACTAGTGCTCCACATGAGCCATTTAATGGGGCTCAGTTTATGAAGGAAATGGCCAATGTTGTGACGTAGATGGCTCGAAATGCACAGAAAGAGGTATATCAATAGCATAGGGAACTTCGAGTGATGTATGCGATTAGGGAGAATACCGGTTGTAGCCTTCTAAGTTTAATGGTATGATTGGGGCAGTGGTGGTGAAGGAGTGGTTAGTGGAGACTACGAAACACCTTGATGTGTTAAAGATTGTGGAGGATAACCTTAGGGTAAAGGTTGCGTCATTGAAATTAATAAGAGTGGGTAGGTGGTGGTTGACGATTAGGGACACCAGCGGATTCCTTGGTGGTACGAGGTACATTTTTTGTGCTTGGGTATTTAGCTTGCGGGTTTCTAGATTCAAGGGCATAACATTCTTTCATTGCCACATCATTTGCGCAGGCATTAGGGTTAGAGGTGGACCAATTAGAGTCAGGCTTGTGGGTAGACACCATGGTTAAGGGTGGAGTATATTTGGACTGGATTTTTCGGAATTGTGTTTTGAGGATTGATGATGGTCAGTTCTTTCATGACTTCATCTTGTTAGACATGTCAAGATTTGATATGATTTTGTGGATAGACTGGTTGTCTATGTTCAAGGCTGTTATAGATTTTTTTAGTCGTAAAGTGTCAATTTGTCCTCCTGAGAGAGATTGCTTTCGGTTTGTAGGGAAGCGTAATGATCCCTTAGTGGCTTCCTTGTTTAGCTTATTTTCCAGGGATAGTCTGAACTTTTTCTAGGCCAATTTGTTAGCCGAGGATGAGGTTGCTATTGTAGGGAGTTCCCTTTAGTTGTTTGCGCGTATCCTGTTGTTTTCCCTGATGAGTTGTTTGATTTTTCACTTGTTCGGGAGGTAGAGTCTACATTAAATATTGTGCCTAGAGTGGAACCTATCTCGATGGTGCCATATCATTTCGCACTTAAAAAGTAGCTGGAATTGAAGGTTCAGTTGCAGAAGCTATTGAACAAGGGTTTTTTTCAATCGAGCGTTTCGCCTTGGGGAGCACTAACATTGTTTGCTCAGAAGAAGGATGGTTCCTTTAGTTGTGTATCGATTACAAGAACCTAAATCGAGTCACGATAAAGAACAAGTATCCTATGCCTAGGATTGATGATTTATTCGACCAGCTAAATTGTTTAAGCTGTTTCTCAAAGATTGATTTGAGGTCGGGTTACTATCAGTTGTGAGTTAAGAAAGTGGACATCTCTAAGACGGCTTTTTGCATAAGGTACAAGCATTACGAGTTTGTAGTGATGCCATTTGGGTTGACAAATGCGCCGACAGCTTTCATGGGGTTGTGTTCGTGGATAATATTTTGATATATCAATCTTTGGAAGAGGAGCACGAGGAACGCTTAAGTATTGTATTATAGATGCTACAGGAGCACAAGTTGTTTGCTAAGTTTGAGAAATCAGAGTTTTGGCTAGAAGAGGTGAAATTCCTTGGCCACGTGGTATCAGGTGTGGGAGTAACAATTGATCCTTCTAAGATGGACTCAGTTATTGAGTGGGAAAGACTGCAAAATGTGTTTGAAATCTAGAGCTTCTTGGGTTTGGCGGGTTACTATTGAGGCTTCTTGCTAGACTTTTCACGATTGGCGGCACTAATGACAAGATTAACTCAAAAGAGAGTTGGATTCATTTGAAATGATACATGTGAGCACGCATCTCAAAAA
Source organism: Euryodendron excelsum (assembly GCA_033060915.1). Classification (NCBI taxonomy): domain Eukaryota; kingdom Viridiplantae; phylum Streptophyta; class Magnoliopsida; order Ericales; family Pentaphylacaceae; genus Euryodendron; species Euryodendron excelsum. The sequence goes on from CM065395.1 coordinate 39,227,596, forward strand.
CTAAAGGAGAAATTGACTACAACACCTATGTTGGTGATTTCTCAGAGAGAGGTTAGCTACTCGATTAATTGCGATGCATTGTAGGAGGATCTTGGTTGCGTGTTGATGAAATTGGGTTTGGGAGTGGCATATGGTTTACAGTGAGAAGTATGAGGTGTTTCTAATCGCAAGAGTTTGAGGCACATATTCACTCAAAAAAACTTGAATCTTCTCCCGAGGCGATGGATGGACTATATGGAGGACTATAACTTCAACTTACATTATCATCCCGGGAAGGCAAACGTTATGGTAGATGCCTTGAGTAAGAAGACTCGGAGCAGTTTAGCAGTTTAGAAATGGAAAATGATGGATGGGATTAGTGAGTATGACCTTTACTTTGCAAAAAAGACATTATCGATTGCATTATTCACCGTGGTGACACTATCGGTACTTCTCAGTCAGGTTATTGAGGCTTAGTATTCAAATAAAGAGGCAAATTCTATTCGGGGTTGTGTTTATAGTGATGAGGGACTTGAGGATTGGGCAATAGGGACAGACTATGGCTTATGGTTTCAGGGGAGATTATCTGTACCAATGACTTACTGAAACAAGGTTCTTCGAGAATTTCATCATGCACGACTTACAGTTCTACCGGGAGGCACAAAGATGTATTACGATTTACAAGGCCAGTTCTAGTGGAGGGGCATGAAAGGAAACGTAGCGCAGTTTGTATCCCGGTGTTTGATATGCCAGCAAGTTAAGGCCGAACACCAGAGACCAGTAGGGGAGTTTCAGCCTTTACCAATAATGGAATGAAAGTGGAAACATGTCATGATGGACTTTGTTACATGGCTTCCCAGATCACAGTGAAGGCATGATGCTATTTAGGTTATCGTTGGCCAGTTAATGAAATCGACACACTTTTTGGGGGTGCATATGACAGATTCTGTGACCACATGTAGTAGGTTATACATTCGGGAAATTGTGAGATTTCACAGCATTCTGATGTCTATTGTTTCGGATCAAGATCGAGTGTTTACATCACGATTTTGCCAGAGTCTTCAGGAAAACTTGGGAACTCAGTTAAACTTCAGTACAGTGTTTTACCCTCAGATAGACGGGCAGTCGGAGTAGATGATTCAGATATTAGAAGACATGCTACAAGCGTGTGTACTTGATTTTTGGTGTGGCTGGGAGGATCACTTACCTTTGGCAGAGTTTACTTATAATAACAACTATCAATCGAGCATTAAGATGGCACTTTTTGAGGCTTTGTATGGTCGACTGTGTAGGTCACAAATTTGTTGGACTGAGTCGGCATGGGAGCAGTTTGATTCAGGAGAAGACCAAGAAGGTAAAAGTGATGTGACAATGACTGCTCACAGTTTAGAGTCGTCAGAAGAGTTACGCAAATTAACGGAGGCAACCTTTAGAGTTCGGGGTAGGTGATCATATGTTTTTGAGGGTTTCTCCACGCAAAGGTTTAAGGAAATTTGGTCAGAGTGAGAAATTATCGCCATGTTACATTGAGCCTTTTTAGATTCTTACGAGAATCGAGGTTGTTATATATCAGTTGGCGTTGCCATGACAGTTTTCAAGAGTGCACGATGTTTTTCACGTCTCGATAATGAGTAAGTACGAGTCGAATCCTTTACACATGTTAGATTGGTCAGACTTGGAGATGGAAGAGGATATATAATTAGAGGAGCATTCGATGTAGATTGTTAACTTGAGGGAGCAGGTTCTTCGGGGTAAGACTATTCCTTGGGTGAAGGGATGTGGCGACATCACAGGGTTGACGAGGCTACTTGGGAGCGGGCATCAGGGTTATATGCTAAATATCCTAAGTTGTTTGCAAGTTAGGTATGTATTAAGTTTCGAAAACGAAAATATTTTCTTAGTTGGGGAGAATATGATGACCTGATCAATGGTCAAAAGGTAAGGGGGTTGTTTTTTTAATTATGTAAGTTTTGGGGGTTTTCGTAATTATCTAAAAATTAGTTTAAATCAAATCAAACACACACACACACACACCGACAACCCAGCTCTCTCTCTTTTTCTTTTCTTCAACATTATTTCTTCATTTTGATCTACTTAGAGTAAGTTTTTAGTATTGCCCCTTTAGAGTTTTTTTTGTTTTACTCGTCAAAGTCCACGCATGGTTGGTTTCAATTTGTGTTTTCGGCAAAATCAAATTCTTACACTAGATTTAAACTTCAAGAGGTAAGAGGATTACACATGGATGTTTCTATTGGGTTAATATATTTGAGATATACATACTGTTAGAATAGAAATCATGCCTCTAGGATTTTTAAGTTTTACATAAACTTGAAAGTTGATTATTATTTGATTTCTTGACTTGATTGATTCTTGCAATGTTTAATATAATGTATTAGTTAATTGATGTCTTGTGTATTATTGAATATTTTGAGTGAAAATCTAGGATTTTACTATGTTTACACAATTGATAAAATTGAAAGTCTTTACGTACGATAATTGATTCACAATATTGACTTGATATTTATGTAATTCATGTGTATGTGAGTTATATCTAATGTATTGGTTAGCTTAAGTGAATTAATTGAACAATTTTGACTACTTGACATAATGCAAAATAGACATAAAATGGATAATTAAAAATATTTGTATGCCTTGGGTGATTATAAGAGATTATGTTATGGATTTAATGACTTGGATATTATTGATTTTACTTGTGTGTGGTATTAATGTTGGTTTAGACTTGGGTTAAAGTATGTCGGTAATTGGGCATGGTTGGGCATGGACTTGGAGCCTTGGTCCTAAGATTTGTATTAGAACAAAGGCATGGTGCCTCATTTGGCGGGATTCATGGGTTTTTTGGGTGTGGCCCATAAAGTACAAAATTACTTGGATTCATGTGTCCTTTAGGTGATACTCCATAAAGTACAGATGAGATTATTAGGGACTGGTATCCCCTTCTCAGTATGGCCAGTTGCGCATGCATTTGCATTGGATTAGACTTAGGTGAGTTTTAATATTTTTCTTTATTTATTCATTTATTATTTCAGTTTTGGTCTTATAGAATTAACTTAATCTTGTTGTTGTTGGTGACTAGATGGTTTGTGGATTGTGGTTGTAAATGTTTGATATTCGTTTATTTGGTTCATTTGCGTGTTTGGACCATATCATTTGGCATCGGGTTGAGAGTTAGGATAAAAATTGCATTCTTTCATTCTTTTGCATTCTTATCTGTACACTTACAAATATCATCTCATATTTATTATCTTGATAGCATAACCTTCTATTTAAGCGATGAAAATTCTTACCCTACAACATTTGTAGGCAGACTTGAATATTGGGATTAGAACATTGGAGATTTATTTTATATTTTAACCTCATATTGTTGTATCATTAGTTTTAGTTATATTACTTTTAAGTTATGTTGTACCTCTATCTTTATTTTGGATTTCAATTAGATGACTGTATTACTATTATTTTGTTTTATTCGGAGATTTACTTTATGTTAGTTGTATGCTATTATTTAGTCTTTATTGTGGTTTGATTTGGAGGATGAGCTTAATGAAATAAGGGTGTTGGATTGGAAGTTGAAATTTGTTATTGGAGTTTGAATATTTGGGACTTGGTTATTTTTTAAACAGATTTTATTAAATCTAATTTGTTGAAATACAATTGGACCCATGTAATTTTATTTTAAAATTTTTTTAAAAATAAACTATCTTTAAAAAAAATTTAAATTTATTTTTATTAAAATCTGACGTGGATCCTGATTTTGACTTTGGCTTTTCAACACTATACATTTTATTCCTTAAATTTCGGCTTTTGAAAAACTAGGGCCTGACAAATTTTATCCTATGATTTTAATTTTGAAAATGAATTTTCTATTGTATAGATTGTAGGAATTTCTACTTTCATATGTAAATGGCGTACAATATATTAAGTGGACAAATGTTAAAATTACTAAAACCATACCACCTTGTATGTATCAACATTAATTTTAAAAGATTTGTTTTTATTCTTATTTTCTTCTTTTTGATGCCTCTTTTTAACTATTAGTAGTGTTAGCCTTTAGATAACACTATTATGAATGCGAAATATTTGTCCTTTCATTGGATCACTACGAACGCGAGGTAGCTTTAGCCTTTGGATACGGGACAGCATATCCTTCCCTCCATAATAAAGGTGCCTCTAATAAAGTAGGTGACCTGTGACCACACATCCACGCTTGTAGTGAACTGAGTTAGTCCAGTTATAGAATTCATCACCTCTTATAAAAAAGCTAGAGGTTCAATTCTTATTAAGGGTAAGAGTTTATTTAAAATTTTTTGATTTAATAATTATTTAATTTGTATAAAAATAAAATTATATAATTTTTAAAAAAAAAATCCACGCTTGTAGCGGTGGTGCACTTGCCAGCAAGATGTATTTCCCCTTATCTGCGCCGTCGGATCGGGGAAACATGATGCAATTGAATTTTGTTGATACCTCATGGTATATGGTGTAATAATAATTTCATAATAACTACCCAACTTACCTCCAAAATAACAAAATCATTAGGCAATCTGGTATGGAATTATATATATAAACACACATATACGTAGAGCCTTGCTAATATATATTTTTAACTCAAATTTTAAGTATATTTTATCTAAGTGTACAATATATTGAAAATTGCGTTTTTAAAATTAAGAATTATAAAAATTTAATTTTTAACATTTTATATAATCAAATAAAATATGATTAAAATGTGCTCTTAAAAGTTTATGTTAGCATTTGTCATGTATACATGTATATATATAATTTTTCATGTGGCAAGTCATCATTTATAAAATGTATGAAATTTATATGTTCACGTAGAAAAATGCTATTGGCAGGTGTGGTGATCGGTCAAGTACCGTCTGATCGCCGCCACGTTAGTCTAGTCCCACTTGTTATTGGTGAGATCAGGCTAACATAGAGGCAATCAAGCGATGCCTAACTGACCACTGCGCTTGTCGGTAGCCCTCTTCGTCCACGTAAATGATGAACTTATATAACGTTGAGGGAATAATCTATTGAACGCCTGAACACATTATAACAAAAATAGAATAAAATTATATATATATATATATATTGCAGGCTGTGCAACATGACTTAGTAGTTAAGACTCAAAAAAGACGCAGTCCCCACTTTTACATGAGGTGAGACGGTTTGGCTGCCATTTGGGACAGATAGGATG
>CM065395.1:39237789-39267789 GCA_033060915.1 Euryodendron excelsum
TCCTAATGGAGATAAAGGACGTTCCGATGCTGAAATGACCAGAACATTTGAGGACGTCGTCGAACCTGCAAAATAGAATGAGGTATTATAGGTTCTATCGCGATCATGGTCACTACATCGAAGATTATATTGACTTGAAGCAACAGATCTAGAATTTGATCAAGTAGGGCAGATTGGACCGGTACATTGCAGGTCGAGCCCAAGTGTAGGAGAGACTACGGAGTCCAGCCCGAGCACAACCAAACAACCAACCTAATGGCAAAACACGGGTAATAGCCAGTGGGTTCGCAAGAGGAGGCGAATCTTCTTCAGTGAGGAAGAAGCACGTACGACAGATCCGAATAGAGAAGGAAGTGACGCTCGTCAGGACACCCAGCAAGAAATCGAGGATCGAAGGCCCCACAATTGCGTTCACAGAAGAAGAAGTCGTAGAGCTCCACCAACTCCATGATGACCTCTTAGTCATTTCGTCGATCATCTCCAACTTCAAAACTTGGAGAGTTCTAATCAACAGTGGGAGCTCGGTCGACATTCTGTTCTTTGAAGCCTTCGTGAAAATATAGATTGGTAGGGAGAAGTTGCAGCCCATCAACTCCTCCCTGGTCGATTTCACTAGGGACCAAGTGATGGCCTTAGGGTCCATCACCTTACCAGTAACTTTGGGAAATGAGCCCTACCAAGTAACAAAGATGGTCAACTTCTTGGTGGTGGACTGTCTGTCAACCTATAATGCCATCATCAGACAAACAGTAATGAACCAGTTCAAAACTGTGACATCCACTTACCACCTCAGAATCAAGTTCCTGACCAAGAAAGGTGTCAAATGCACAAGGGGCGATCAAAAGGAGGCTTGGGAGTGCTACATGGCATCCATAAAAGGGGAAGTTAGCCGTGAAATTCTAGTCATTGATGAGCTCGAGCCAAGGGACTAAGAGGAGGTCAAAAGGGGTGAGCCAGCAAAGGAGCTCGAGGAGGTGTCTTTCGAGACACCAAAGCAGTAGAGAATGGTTAAGATCGGGGGGGCCAGCCCCGAAGAACTGAAGAAGGGACTATGGAGCTTCCTCAGGGAAAACCTTGATGTGTTCGCTTGGTCCCACGAAGATATGCCCGATATTAACACTAGAATAACAGCTTACTACTTGAACATCGATCTCGAGGCCAAGTCGATCAAGCAGAAGTGGAGAAACTTCGCGCCAAAATGGAATGATGTAGTGGCCAAAGAAGCCGAGAAGCTCGTCAAAGTAAATTTCACTCGGGAAGTACAATACCCTGCCTGGCTCTCCAATGTTATCATGGTAAAGAAGTCCAATGACAAATGGAGAATGTGTGTTGACTTCACAGACCTAAACAAAGCATGCCAGATGGACAGTTTCCCTTTGCACACAATTGATCTTCTCGTAGATTCAATTGCGGGATATGAAATGTTGACCTTCATGGATGCTTTTTCAAGATACAACCAGATCCGGATGGACGAGCGTGACCAAGTGCATACGGCTTTCATCACTGACCGGGGGCTCTATTGCTATAACATGAAGCCATTTGGACTGAAGAATGCAGGAGCAACGTACCAACGACTTGTCAACCTCATGTTTAAATCCCAGATCGGGTGCAATGTGAAAGTTTATGTGGATGACATGTTGGTGAAAAGTAGAAAGACCATCAGTCCTCTCTAAGATCTGGAGGAGACGTTCCAGACGCTATGCAAGTACCAGATGAAGCTCGACCCATCTAAGTGTGCCTTCGGTGTAGCCTCAGAGAAGTTCCGGGGTTTTATGGTATCACATTGGGGGATTGAGGTGAATTTAGAGAAGAACAGGCCATCATAGACATACAAGCAATACCTAAGCTCAATTTCACTACTCAGCCGAACCATTCCTAGGGAAGAACTTTATTTTTATTTGGTGGTTTCAATGACAGCAGTGAGCTCAGCCTTGGTCAGAGAAGAAGGAGGAATCCAAAAGCCGGTGTACTACACTAGTCGGGCACTGCGAGGGGTAGAGGAAAGATACCCGGAGATGGAGCTTGTGGCCCTAGCCTTGGTAACAGCGGCTCGACGCTTGTGACCCTACTTCCAAGCCCACACGATAGTGGTCCTCACTGACCAACCTTTGAAGAACATCCTCCACAAGCCGGAGACATCGGGGCATTTGGTGAAATGGTTAGTTGAGCTCAGCCAATTCGACATCCACTACCGACCCTGACTGGCAATCAAAGGACAAGCTATCGCGGACTTCATAGCGTAGTTCAGTACCCCGCCCACATCCCACCCTGACGACGACTCTATCGACAACCACTGGGTTTTAAATGTGGACGAGTCCTCTGTTGGCCCGAAATAGCTAATTAAGAGGGGGTGAATTGGGCTTTTAGAACTTTAATCAATAATTGCAGATTAACGAAATACACCAATGGAACAATCAACACAATATAAGATACATATATATATATATATATATATATATGCAGGCAGCTTATGAATATACAATGAATGAAAAGAGAGCAAAAAATAAAGAGATGGAGACACATAGATTTTATAGAGGTTCGGCCATTCTTACCTATGTCCTCTCTTCCTCAATCCTTTTGAAGGTATTCCACTATATAAAGCCCCTTACAAAGCTGCTGGTTTGGCTCCAAGTGTCTAGTTCACTCTTACACAAGAGTTTACACCAAACTCTCAACTCCAAGTGATGTTTTCCAAGATCACTCAATCTTACAAGTGTATTACCTAAGCTACACTCAAGCTCTCGAGGTTTACAAATGAAATAGATGAAACCTATACAATGGGTAGCTCTCTTAAAGAGTAGATATAGCAGATTTCAGCTTAATGCTTTCTCTTGGACTGTAGTAGTTGTAGAGCAGTGAGGAATATTTAAGACTTTTGGATTTTGGCACTTTTAGACCATTCTCCCATGCCCATATATGAGTTTGAACCCATATATATATATAGCCTTCCACAGAAACTAGCCATTAGAGCCGTCAGAAGCGAATTGACAGCATGGGCGGCTAAGACAGATTCAAAAATCTAACCGTTAGAGCAAATTTCTGAATTCTCGTTGCCTACCGAGATTATCAGCAATCTTCTTCTGGTGCTGCCAATCTGGCTTCCTCCTTTCTTTTGCTATAACTAGTTAACGAGACTGTCAGCAATCATTTTTCTAGTGTCGCCAATCCTAGCTTCCCACTTCTTTTGAGATTTGCTCTTAACAAGATTGTCAGCAATCTTTGCTACTGTCACCAATCTGATTTTCTGTTTCTTTTGCTGCTGTTCTCCATTGGACATCTTTTATACTTTTTGTAAATCAGTCCTTGATGGTGTGAATAAGTCTAAGCTTTATTGATCTTCTTGGTAGCTTTTTAAACTCCAAAGCTCTACTGATCTTTGTAAGCACCCCATTTTTTACCGCTCGGCAGTCTACGCTCCGTCCAGACTTGTACTTAAGTCAATGTGGACGTATTCCAATTGAAACCAACTTTCTAAGTCCAAATCCCATCTGTCCATCGCTTCGCGGGCCCACCAGGCCCAAATAGAGATAAAATGACCAAAATGCCCTTAGGGGCATTGTCGTTTCCAATTCCAACTCCAAGCCCTCTCTCGAGACAGTTGATTCCTCGAGACAGTAAATCTATTCCAAACCAAGCACGTCTTTCCGAAGACAGTAAGTCCCCTTTCTAATTCCAAATCAGGCACGTCTTTCCAAAGACGATAAAATTCCTTTTCAATTCCAATCCCTCTCTCGAGACATTTTATTCCCCGAGACGGTTCCAAATCAGGCACGTCTTTCTGAAGATGATAAGACCCCTTTCCAATTCCAATCCCTCTCTCGAGACAGTTTATTCCTCGAGACGGTCTGACACATTTTTCGAATAAAATCTCTTTGAAACGGTAAGTCCCTTTAAAACTGTCGATCGGGACGAGACCCCAAGTCCCCTAGATGGTAGAACGATCCAACTTTGGCGCTTGCTAGCCTGCCAATGTAGAAATGTCTGTTTATGCACGCCTTCCAAGAAAATTGACTTCTCAGGCGCTAAGTCCCTTTAGCAGCTTCCCGAGATCAGGCAGTCTCGGGAATGATCGCGAATCATCAGAGTAGCGAAAATACTTGCAAATATAGCAACCGTCAGAGTAACGAAAATACTCGTAAACAAGTCAATACAGGGAATTGCCAACAAACCCCTATATTACACGACCGCTGTCAAAGTGGCGGAAACACTCAAAACCCAGGTCAACACCAGTGCCTGCTAGCCCACTTCGGTGAAAATGACCGAACTGCACCTTGGGCCTTTTCTAGCACGTTTTTCGAGAACATACCTGAGTCTTTAGAACGGTAAGTCTAACCTTCCAAGATTATCTTAAAAGCAATCCGGCATGATTATGTGCCTGCTAGTCAGTTTCGGGCCAATTCCGAGACTTTCCGGTCAAGATGACCATTTTTACCCCTAGGCATTCGAACGCCCTGGGAACCACACTGGCTCTGGGTATCAAACCGGTAACCTCCCGAGAATACTTTTTATAGTATTCTCGACCTTCCTTTGTCTTTCCGGATCATTCCTAGTCAGTTTCGGCAAACCCGGTACAAAATGACCGTTTTGCCCCTGGTGGGCCGGTCTCCTTTTCCGACCACACCGGCTCTGGGTATCAAACCGGTAACTTCCCGAGAATACTTTTTATAGTATTCTTAACCTTTCATCGTCTTTTCAAATTATTCCGAGTCAGTTTCAGCAAACCCAGTACACAATGACTGTTTTGCCCCTAGTGGGCCGGTCTCCTTTTTCGACCACACCGGCTTTGGGAATCAAACCGGAAATCTTTGGGAACATTCTGAATAATGTTTTCAACTCTCGAGTCTTCTTCTGGGACAGTTCGAGTTTGTCCCGGCAGCTTCCATATCCAATTGACTGTTTCGCCCCTAAAGGCCCGGTCAACCCTTCCGACACATCCTATCCTCATTTTCCAAGTCAAATACCTTCGGGACACTATTTTAAGTGTTCCTGCTCTTTTTCGGCCTTCTGGGCCATTCCTGGTCCCTTAAATTATTCCCGAACTTTCCGGAGTCACTCCTAGTGAAGCTAGGTTGAAAATTACATGGTAGTCACTAGTACAGGCGCCCAAATCTAGTTAAAGATACGTTGTTTGCCGACTTATAAACTTTCCTAACTAGCTGGCGCCACTAGTAGTGGGACCAAGCTAAGAATTGGCCTGGCGCCACCGCAACAGGCGCCAGGTCTATCCCATCTCTATAAATGCAGAGCCTCCTCCAGCGTGAAAGAGGTCCGCAAACTCAATCTAAAAATCCTAAAATTCGATATACAGAGCTCGAACACTTCAAAAACCCTAGCTTCTCTAGGTTTTCCAAACCCTAGCCACCATACACAAACCCTAAGCCTCATATACACTCATACACACCCCTATACACTTATACACTAGCCTCCAACCCTCCATTGAAGACTTGAATTGCTACAACTACGAAGATTTAGAGACCGAAGACCAGCCCCTGAAGATCAAGACTGAAGTGAAGCGAGGACCGAAGAAAAGCAAGGCGCGCAAAATAAACAAGACACATGGTAGGCTTTCGTTTTATGTTTCTGCACTTCCCCCTCTCTCTTCTCTCTCCTAACTCACTTGGGTTTTCTCTATTTTAATCCCCTATCTCTTTCCCCCCCACCCCCCTTTCTTTGCATGCTTGAAACAAGGGGACTCCTGGTCCATGTGTAGGATTAAACTATTGGAGGGTCACCGTGTTGGGGGCTTTCCTTTAGGCTAACCGGAGGCCACGTGGGTTCGGCCCCCTGGATTATGTGGTGAAGCCTTAGCCTTGTATGTTCACTACCCCAAATTTGCATTGTGCATATCATCATCTTGCATTCTTCTAAAAATCGTTTTCAAACTCGTTTTCAAAGCTTGCATTAAACTTGTTTTCAAAATTACATCAAAATCTCCTTTTTCAAAACATGTTTTCAAAATCACAATCCTAGGGTGATTCTAGCCTTTCCATGGCTAGGATTGCTTTAAGAAAGTGTTACATTTAAAGTGACTTTCATGATCCATATTTTCAAATCTCATTATTTTCAAAACCACTTTCCTAAAGTGGTTCTAACCTTCTTATGGTTAGAATCGCTTTTGGAAAGTGAAATGTTTTTATACCTTCTAAAAACTCTCTTTTCAAAAAAAATCTCTTCTCTAACATGCTTTCCAAAAGCTCTTCGTTCCAAAATTGTTTTCCAAACACTTCTTCCAAAAATCTATTTTCCAAAACCTCTCTTTTTAAACCCCTTTCCAAAATGCTCTCTTCAATGTCCACTTTCCAAAAATGTTCCCTAGGTTTCCTTTCTAAAAACGCTCCCTAGAAAAAGATCTTTCCAAAAATTCTTTCTAACAATCTTCTACCAAAATTCACTTTCCTAAAAACTCTTCCCAAAATCTTCCTTTTAGAAACTCCTCTCTAGGATTCCCTTCTAAAAATCTTCGTTTTAAAAAACGCACTTTCCAAAAATTCTTTTTCTTGGTGCTCTAGTCAAGCCCTAAAACCCACAATTAGGAAACCGTAATTTTCTTTCCAAAAACATGGTTTTTAAACATGCCTTAAAACCTAAGTTTCTAAAACCTCTTGTTTTCACATCCAAACTACACACATTTCCAGAACCTAATTTCTACGTCCAAACTATAGCCTTCCAAATCTAGGGTTTTTAAAACCTCCCTTTCCAAATCCTTGTCAATTCCAATCTTCCCTTTAGGAAACCAAATCCCATCTTTTCTTTAGGAAACCAAATCCAATCTTCCTGTTTAGAAAACTAGATCTAGTCCTCCGTTTTTGGAAACAAAATCAAATCTTCTCTTTTAGAAACAAAATTCAATCCCTTGCTTTAAGAAATAGGAATTTAACCCTTCCTAGTCTAAATTTTTCCTAATTCAAACATTTCCTAATCTTCTACTTTCCTAAATCTTAAGTTTCCCAAAACTTGAACATAAAAATCTTTTCTAAATTTTAAAACTTAACCTCCACATCTTTCTTAATTCTACCTTTTCCTAATTCTACTCCTTTTCAAATCTTAACTTTCCAAATCTGGGTTTTCCAATTTTTCCTAAATTCAAACCTTTCCTAATCTCAAAACTTCCTAATTCTTAAACTTTCTAAATTTCAAATCTTTTCAAATTTCAAAACTTTCTAAACTCAAAAGTTTCTTATTTTCAAAACTTCCTTGTTTTCTAAACTTTTCAATTTTCAAAACTTCCCTATTTCAAAATATTCCAAATTCAAAATTTTCCTAAGTTTAAACATTCCAAATTCCAAACTTTCCTAAGTTGAAACTTTCCTAAACCTAAAACCTTCCTAAGATGAACGTTTCCTAATCCGAATCTTTCGTAATTCCAAAACTTTCCTAAAATGACACTTTCCTAATCCGAATCTTTCCAAAATTCCAAGCTTTCCTAATCTTCCAAGTCCAATATTCAAGTCAATTCTTTTCTAAAATATTTCTAAGTCAAATCCAATCTTTCTTTTCTAAGTCCTTAAGTCTAGGTTTCCTAAAACCAAGTTTTCCAAAGTCAAGTCTTTTCAAATCTTCTAATCAAAGTTCAATCTCTCAATCTTCCAATCCAATTTCTAATTCAATCTCTTCTTTGAAATCAACTCTTCTATTCTCAATTGGACTCTTGTCCGAACTACGACTGACCTGATTCCTCCAAAAAGATACGTAGGCAACTCTCATGGGTGCGGTCACAACTTCTTTCAAATTTCAAATTCCTCCATATTTTCCAAATCTCAAATGCCATAACTGCCTTCTAATTTTCAATTCTATGTTCTATTTCCAATTTCCAATTCTAAAAATCTATTTTCAATCTTCAATTTCAATTTTCAAAACCTTTTTTTTCCAAATTCAAACATCTATCTCTTATTTTTCAAATCAAATCAAATTTTTTTCAAATCTATTTCCAAATCAAGTCTCTTTTCTTGCATTTGCATATCATGCATCATGTTAGTTTCTTTTCAAACATTGTTTTTTTTTACAGTGGATAGGATTGAACATTAGTTAGTTAAAGACTATCATATGTGAATTTAGGGTAGATTGACATGTAGATACCGAAAGGCCGGGGTAGGGTGATGGCTTAGTGATTCTTCCCTACACATAACCAACTTTTAAACTTAGAATCACAATTTTCAAAGACCAAAAACAGAGTTATTTTTCAAAAAAAGGCTAAATATTTTCTAAAGGTTGCCAAATGACCTGTTTTCCTAAAAAAACCCTCTCTTGAGGAGATATTTTCAAAATCGTTTTCCAAAAACCCTAAGTGTATATTTCGAATTATGCTTAGTTTTTAGGTGACCTAACTCATCTTAATCAAGTTAGGTGGCGATTCCGAATTTTTTCTAAAAGCCCTTTATTCAAATCTATTTTCAATTCAAACCTAGTCGCACTCATTCTTCTAGGAAGATGAGTTCTAACGAGAGAGTATAGTATATTTCCCGCTTGTGTGTGTATTTCTCAAGTGCGAAAAATCTGGGTGCAACAGCTGGCGACTCCGCTGGGGACACTTAGAGGGTTAGGCCGTAATCATGTCTCTTTACCCCTCACCCATGTAGAGTCTTCAATTGACTTGTTCAATCCTATTCACTTTAAATTTTCAAAGTTATTGTAAAAAAAAACATGTATTTATTCATATTATCTTGTAATAAGTTTGTCATCCATATACTAACACTTACATCTTTGTTTTGTAGGTACACATTTTGTTTAAATTTTGTTAACTGCTATGCATGAATATGATGAACAGGATGAATGGGAGTTGTTGGGCTCTTTCCTCCACTTTTAAAAATCACACACACACACTGCATCTGCACCTGCATTCTGCATACTTGCATTATTACCTTGATGTGACCTTTCTAGTTAGAAAGGGGGAACGGTATATTGGTTGTGGGCAAGATGTTGTGTCAGTTTCTTCACCTACAGCCTCTTGATAGTTCCCTCACTCAGATCACCAACCGATTATGGCACCACCTCGGGGAGTGGGCCTAGGTTTGAAGATCCGAGGACCGAGCCTTTTTAGGATGCATTAGTTAGCCTTCAACCTCATACTCATATAGACACCATGCATAGCCGAACCTCTGTCAGATTTAAGACACACGCACTATTTTCCAAAACCATGGAGGAAAGGGCGATTGCTCTTACTTTCATTTATACCTGTCTATTCCTACTGTTATACTGATTGTATTCATACTGTTATAATGCCTGTCTAATTGCTCATGCATGCACATTTACCTTGCTATTGCATTCTCTCTCCTTACACTATATGCATATCCATATCCATGCATTCCATATTCCATGTCAAGACAAGAGTTCCAAGGAACTCAAGTCACTGCATTCTCATGCATGTGATCAACCCATTGAGAGTGACACCAAGGTCACTCTCTCTTGCATTAAACCTACCCAAACCTTAAGGGTTCCTGCATAACCCTAAGGACTCATAGCATGCATATCAATCCATTCCATAAGAGGGGCCCAATCCCTTTATGCTCACGGAGATAGGATTGTCGAGAAGACAATGGGCAACTGATCCACAAGGTCTCTCAGCGACCTCCTCAACATCAAATCCAACGAAGGCAAATCTGAAGACTCAAGAGTAGTTTAGGTTTTCCCTTTGTAAAACTAGATAGGTAGAAGTCCAAAGAAAAATGCTCCCTTCCCCCTGTTGTAATATATTTCAATTCTTTTGTATCTTAAACCCAAACTTTAATGTACTTCTCTACTTTTGCGAATGAATGCATAGATGGCTGATGGTTCCCACTTGACAGTAAGATATCTGCATACAGGGGTAAATCCCCTATCTTCAAAAGTGAGCAAACACATCATGTTTAGTTTCTCTCTCAAATAGGGGCACCCCTAGGACATGCATTGCATAAAAATGTTCAAATCAAGGCACTAACTTCTTTTTTTTCTTCTTTTGTTTCTTGTCTTCTATCCTCCCCCTCCTCATCTCCAAGTACTAAGAGAACCGAAGACAAAAGCAAGACAATAAAGGGGGTCAAAGAGCACAACCGAACTCATGGAAACCCCTCTAGTATCATACCCAATTCAAACTCATGCAAGGAAAAGCCCGGCTATTGAAGGAGGCCGAACCTACATGAAGGAATAATTAACCATCCATCCGCAAGACATTACCTCTATGCAACTACCCTCGCGCCATGTCAAGACAATCACTATCCATGCAGAAGAGGACCTCACCATTTGCGAAGTCTTGTCAAACCCGTGCATTGCAACAACACATCCTCTAACTTCCAAATGCATGACAAATATCGTGAACTCGCCTTCCATTGATACACCTGATGAATAAAGCACCAAGAGGTTGATGTAGTCCCAAAACCCTATTAAGGATTCTCACCAAAAGGCCCACAAGAAAAGGGAGGTTTTCATAAAATTTATTTGTTTCCTTTTTGTCTGTCTATTTTCTTGCATATATTATTTAAATAAACACACATGCCATGCATTCATGATTTGAAATGAAAAAGATGAAGTTTTCGGTTTATCCCCTTTGTCTCATACTCTTGTGGAGGATTGTTGCGTTTAAGAATTCTTTCCCATTTAGTGATGACTCGACTTGAAGGATGGGATAGCATAGGCCACCTATTTAAAAGGGGTTAAAACCTTCGAGAGACAAAGAGAGAATGAGAGATAGGAGGAAGACAGTCTCAATAGAGAAGTGCAGAGTTTATTGAAAAGACGACACTTGCGTGATATCCTGACTAAGCGATAGGTAGCCGAGTCCCTAAAATGATGAGAAGCCATTGTTCTACTTATCCCAAATAAACACTACCCTTTTCAGATATCCCCAAACCTATAACCATCCCCCACATTGGGGTGAGCACAGAATAGTTGATTTGATAGAACATGTCACTAATAGAAACACATCATCCCTAGGAGTAATGTTTAAATTTTATACAAAGGCTTTATGGACTAAGCAATTCAATTTGAAATGATTAGAGGCTCTTAATTCTACTACCATACACAAAAATAATCCTTTTGCTTAACCCATTAGTGCCTCGCAGAAAGCAGAAGATTCTTCTTGTTAATCCCGATCCGAAACCATTCCCCCACATTAGGGCAGACAGGCAACAGAAGATCTGGTGGAGAATGTTATCGACCATCAAGCTGAAGTAATGTGAAGGCTCTATGGATCAAGCAATCTTATTCAAAATGAAGAGGGACCCTCATTTCATTTCCCATACAGTTAAAAGCAACCCTTGTCAAACCTGTTGAGCCAATTACCTTTTTCTTAGAAAGAAACCCCCAACCTAGGGATCACCGCCCACAATGGGTTAGATTAAGTTGTTAAGAAAAAGGTCAAAGGACAAAAAGGGTTGTAGAATTGTGCGCTATAGCGCCCAGATTTTTCGCACTCGAGGAATACTCACATAAGCGGGAAAAATGCTATACTCTCTCGTTAGAACTCACCCTCCTAGAAGAATGAGTGCGATTAGGTTTGAATTGAAAATTTGGTTTGAATAAAGGGCTTTTGAAAACAATTTGGAGTCGCCACCTAACTTGATTAAGGTGAGTTAGGTCACCTAAAAACTAAGAATAATCCGAAGACTACACTTAGAGTTTTTAGAAAATAATTTTGAAAATATCTCTTCAAGAGAGGGTTTTTAAGAAAAACAGGTTGTTTGGCAACCTTTGGAAAACATTTAGCCCTTTTTGAAAAATAACTCTATTTTGGTCTTTGAAATCAATGATCCTAGGCTCGGAGGTTGGTTACGTGTAGGGAAGATGCACTAAGCTATCACCCTACCCCGCCCTTTCGGTACATACATGTCAATCTACCCTAGATTCACCTATGAGAGTCTTTAACTAACTAATGTTCAATCTTATTCACTTTAGAAAACAATGTTTAGAAAAAAAAAACATGATGCATGATATGCAAGTGCAATAGAAGAGAGAAGTTGGAAGATATATTTGGAAAGAGACTAATTTGAAATTGATTTGATTTGAAAATAGATTTGAAATTGGAAAGTTTGAGAAATTAGAAATAGAAATAGAAATTTGGAAATAGAATTTGAAATTGGAATTTTGAAAATAGATTGGAATTTGAGATTTGAAAGTCTGATTTAGAAAAGTTTCGTTTTAGGAAAGTGTCATTTTAGGAAAGTTTCAACTTAGGAAAGTTTTGGTTTAGGAAAGTTTAGAGTTAGGAAAGTTTTGAACTAAGAAAGGTTTTGAAATTTAGAAAGTTTTGAAAATTGAAAAGTTTTGAATTTGGAAAGTTTTGAAATTAGGAAAGTTTTGGATTTAGAACGTTTTGAAAGTAGAAAAAGTTTAGTTTAAGAAAGGTTTAGAATTTGGAAAGATTTGAAATTTAGGAAAGTTTAGAGTTTTAGAAAGATTCAAAATTGGAATGTTTAGAATTTAGAAAGATTTAACTTAAGAAAGTTTCAAATTTAGAAAGTTCTGGATTTTGGAAGGATTTGAAATTTAGAAAGTTTTAGAGTTTGAGTTTTAGAAAATCTTGATATTAGAAAAGGTTTGAATTTAGGAAAGATTTGAAAGCTTGGATTTGGAAAGTTGAGATTTGGAAAAAGGTGGAATTAGGAAAGATGTGGAAATTGAGTTTTAAAATTTAGGAAAGATTTTTATGTTCAAGTTTTGGGAACTTAAGATTTAGAAAAGGAGAAGTTTAGGAAGGAGTTGAATTACGAAAGGTTTGGATTAGGAAGGGATTGAATTTTGTTTCTAAAAGAGAAGGTTTGATTTTGTTTCCAAAAACGGAGGACGAGATCTAGTTTCCTAAACGGGGAGATTGGATTTGGTTTCCTAAAGGAAAGATTCGATTTGACAAGGATTTGGAAAGGAGAAGTTTTAGAAACCCTAGATTTGGAAAATGTAGTTTCGACGTAGAAAATAGGTTTTGGAAACATGTATAGTTTGGATGTGAAAACAAGAGGTTTTGGAAACCTAGGTTTTAAGGCAAGTTTGAAAATCATTTTTTTGGGAAGAAAATTAGGGTTTCCTAATTGTGAGTTCTAAGGTTTGATTTGGGCTCTAAGGCAAGAGTCTTTGGAAAGTGCATTTTTGGAAACGAGTTTTTGGAAGGAAATCCTAGGGAGAAGTTTTTGGAAAGTGAATTTGAAGGGAGAGTTTTTTGAAAGAGATTTTAAAGAGGAGTTTGTGAAAAGTGTGTTTTTGAAAATGAAGGTTTTGGAAGGAAATCATAGCGAGAAGTTTCTAGAGGGAAGATTTTGGAAAGAGAGTTTTTTAGAAAGATTTTTGGAAGAGTTTTTCTAGGAAAGAGACCTAGGGAACGTTTTTAGAAAGTGGATTTTGAAAAGAATGTTTTGGAAAGGAGTTGAAAAAGGGAGTTTTGGAAAAATAAATTTTTTGAGAGAGTTTTTGAAAACAACTTTGGAATCTTTAGCATGATAGTGCCAGCCAGATGAAGTAGTGTTGACACAGCTTTACATATTCTTTGCAATTCTTGAATCCAATGTCAACAATCAAGTATAGTGTTGTCAATATTATCCAGATCTTCAATAATATTTCAGGGTGTTAACCATCTTACATGTTGTTGGCAATGCCTTCTTCAAATTTTATTGCACTTCAATTCTTTAATAACTTATTCCAAACCATCTTGAAATATTTTATAAGATCTTCTACTCTTCTTTAGAGTGAGTTCCTCCATCAATCTTCAAGTTCTTCCATCCATCTTCATGTTTCCATAAAGTCAACAAATCACCATGATAGAATTCCACAGTTTGCATCCTTCTTTTCAATGTTTATTGGAATTTTTGAGCATCTTCAATCTCTTTGAGAATAAGATTACCTAAGTAATCTACTTGTTGGGTACTTAACCAATCAACTCAATAATATTTCTTATTATCAAATAATTATAATCTAACCTGCACACTCAATTGAAATTATTAGATAACAACCATATGATTTTGTTATCATCAAAATCAACATGGGGATTAATCTTAAGTCAACATCCTCTAACGATTCCAGTGGGGCTGGCATCATCCTTGTCACTCTCGATGGCCATAAGATTGTGTACGCTCTTCGCTTCAAGTTCCCCACCATTAACAATGTTGTCGAGTATAAAGCCCTCATTGCCATACTTCCCATAGCTCAAAGAATGGGGACCGAACAAATTGTTGTACAATGCGACTCTCAGTTGGTGGTGGAGCAAGTACAGGGAGGGTATGAGGCTAGAGAGGAGAACATGTAGCAGTACTGCTAGATGGCTAAGAGTTTGGCCACGAGATTTGCAACAATTTTGCTAGAACGTGTCCCAAGACTCCAAAACGAGGAAGTAGATTGACTAGCTAAAATCACTTCATCCAATGAGCCAGACCCGAACGTCCCAATGGAGGTGCTTGAAAGTCTTAACTTAAGAAAGTTTTAAATTTAGAAAACTTTGAATTTGAAAAGATTTGAGATTTAGAAAGTTTAAGATTTAGAAAGTTTTAAAGTTTTAGAAAATCTTGAGATTAGGAAAGGTTTGAGTTTAAGAAAGGTTTGAAAATTTAGATTTGGAAAGGGGTAGAATTAGGAAAGGGTTGAATTAGGAAATATTTATAAGCTTAATGTTTAAGGAACGATTTGAAAGTTTTAGGAAACTTATGGTTTAGGAAGGTAGGAAATTAGAAAGGAATTGAACTAGGAAAGGTTTGGATAAGGAAGGGATTGGATTTTGTATCTAAAAGAGAAAGTTTAATTTTATTTCCAAAAATGGAGGATTTGATTTGGTTTCCTAAACGGATAGATTGGATTTGGTTTCCTAAAAGGAAGATGGGATTTGGTTTTCTAAAAGGAAAATTGGATTTGACAAGAATTTGGAAAGAGAAGTTTTAGAAACCCTAGATTTGGAAAACTATAGTTCTGACATAGAAAAGAAGTTTTTGGAAACCTAATTTTGACATAGAAAACGGGAGTTTTTGGAGACCTAGGTTTGGGGAAAGATTGAAAATCATGTTTTTGGAAAGAAAATTAGGGTTTCCTAGTTGTGAGTTCTAGGGCTTGACTTGGGCATCAAGAAAAGAGATTTTTGGAAAGTGTGTTTTTGGGAACGGAGATTTTTGGAAGGAAATCCTAGGGGGGAATTTCTAGAACGAAGATTTTGGGAAGAAAGTCTTTAGAAAGATTTTTAAGGAGCGTTTTTAGAAAGTGAATTTCGGGGAGAGTATTTTGGAAAGGAGTTGAAAAAGGAAGTTTTGAAAAATAGATTTTTGTAGAGAGTTTTTTAAAAACAATTTTGGAAATGAGAGTTTTAGGAAAGTATGTTAAAAAAGAGATTTTTAGGAGGGGGAATTTGGAAAGAGAGTTTTTAGAAGGTGTAAAAACATTTCACTTTCCTGAAGCAATTCTAACCATAAGAAGGTTAGAACCACTTTAAGAAAGTGGTTTTGAAAATAATAAGATTTGAAAATATGGACCATAAAAGTCATTTTTAATGTAACACTTTCCTAAAGCAATCCTAGCCATGGAAAAGCTAGAATCACCCTAGGATTGTGATTTTGAAAACAAGTTTTTGAAAAGAGAATTTTGATACAATTTTGAAAACAATTTTGAAAACGATTTTTGAAAGATGCAAGATCATGATATGCACGATGCAAATTTAGGGTCGTGAACATGCAAAGCTAAGGCTTCACCACATAATCAAGGGGGCCGAACCCACGTGGTCTCTGGTTAGACTAGAAGAAAGCCCTCGACACGGTGACTCTCCAATAGTCTAATCCTACACATGGACCGGGAGTCCCCTTGTTTCAAGCATGCAAAGAAAGGGGGGAAAGAGATGGGGGATTAAAATAGAGAAAACCCAAGTGGGTTAGGAGAGAGAAGAGAGAGGGGGAAGTGCGGAAATTTAAATGGAGAACCTACCTTGTATCTTGTTTATTTTGCGTGCCTTGCTTTCTTCGGTCTCGATCTTGATCTTCGTCTTCAATCTTTAAGAGTTGTCTTCAATCTTCAAACTTCAAATGGCAGCTCTTCAAGTCTTCAAAGGGGGGTTGAAGGCTAGTGTATGAGTGTATGGGAGTGTGTATGAGTGTATAAGAGGCTAGGGTTTAATGTATGGTGGCTTGGGCTTGGAAAACTTAGGGATGCTAGGGTTTAGGAGGTGCTCGAGCTCTGTATATCAAAATATAGGATTTTTAGATTGAGTTTACGGACCATTTTCATGCTGGAAGAGGCTCTGTATTTATAGAGTTTGGACAAACCTGGAGCCTATTGCGGTGGCACCAGGCCAAACTTTACACTGGAGCCACTAGGAGTGGCGCGCCAGGCCATTTTTTGGCTTGGAGTGGTGCCAGCCATTTAGCAAATGTTTAAGGTCGGCAAGCAACGTATCTTTGATTAGATTTGGGCGCTTGTACTAGTGACTACCATGCAATTTTTAGCTTGGCTTCACTAGGAGTGACTCCGGAAAGTCCGGGAATGATTTGAAGAAGCCGGGAATGACCCGGAAGGCTGGAAAAGAGCAGGAACACTTAAAATAGTGTCTCGGAGGTATTTGGCTTGAAAAATGAGTACGAGATGTGTCGGAAGGGTTGACCGGGTCTTTAGGGGCAAAACGGTCAATCAGATCGGGAAGCTGCCGGGACGGACTCGCACTATCCCGGAAGAAGACTCGAGATTTGGAAACATTATTCAGAATGTTCCCAAAGGTTGCCGGTTTGATACCCAGAGCCGGTGTGGTCGGAAAAGGTAACCGGCCCACCAGGGGCAAAACGGTCATTTTGTACCGGGTTGGCCGGAACTGACTCGGAACGATCCGAAAGGATAAAGAAAGGTTTAGAACACTATAAAAAGTATTTTCGGGAAGTTACCGGTTTGATATCCAGAGTCGGTGTGGTTCTTGGGGCGTTCTGATGCCTAGGGGCAAAATGGTCATCTTGACTAGAAAGTCTCAGAAAAGGTCTAAGGGGCAGTTTGGTCATTTTTCACCGAAGTGGGCTAACAGACACTGGTGTTGACCTGGGTTTTGAGTGTTTTTGCCACTCTGAGGGCGGTCGTCGTGACACAGGGGTTTGTTGGCATTTCCCTATATCGACCTATTTGTGAGTATTTCCGCTACTCTAACGGTTATGATGTTTGCGAGTATTTTCACTACTCGGACTATCTCGAGGACTAAACTGTCTCGAGAGAGGGATTGGGAAGGGGTCTTATCGTCTCCGAAAAGACGTGCCTGATTTGGGACCGTCTCGAGGAATAAACTGTCTCGAGAGAGGGATTGGAAAGGGGACTTATCGTCTCCGAAAAGATGTGCCTGATGTGGGACCGCCTCGAGGAATAAACTATTTCGAGAGATGGATTGGAAAGGGGACTTATCATCTTTGAAAAGACGTGCCTGATTTGGAACCGTTTGGAGCAATAAACTGTCTCGAGAGAGAGATTGGAAAGGGGACTTATCATCTTCGAAAAGACGTGCCTGATTTGGAACCGTCTCGAGGAATAAACTGTCTCAAGAGAGGGATTAGAAAGGGGACTTACCGCCTTTGAAAAGACGTGCGTGATTTGAAACCGTCTCAAGGAATAAACTATCTCGAGAGAGGGATTGGAAAGGGGACTTACCGCCTTCGAAAAGACATGCCTGATTTGGAACCGTCTCGAGGAATAAACTGTCTCGAGAGAGGGATTGGAAAGGGGACTTACCGTCTTCGAAAAGACGTGTGTCGCGCCCAGATTTTTCGCACTCGAGGAATACTCACACAAGTGAGAAAAATGTTGTACTCTCTCGTTAGATCTCACCCTCCTAGAAGAATGAGTGCGACTAGATTTGAATTGAAAATTGGTTTGAATAAAAGGCTTTTGAAAAGGATTCGAAGTCGCCACCTAACTTGATTTAGGTGAGTTAGGTCACCTAAAAACTAAGAATAATCTAAAGACTACTCCTAGGGTTTTTGAAAAAGGTTTTTGAAAATATCTCCTTAAGAGAGGGTTTTTAAGAAAAACAGGTTGTTTGGCAACCTTTGGAAAACATTTAGCCCTTTTTGAAAAATAACTCCTTTTGGTCTTTGAAATCAGTGTCTAGGTTCGGAGGTTGGTTACGTGTAGGGAAGACGCACTAAGCCATCACCCTACCCCGCCCTTTCGGTACCTACATGTCAATCTACCCAAGATTTACCTATGAGAGTCTTTAACTAATTAATGTTCAATCCCATTCACTTTAGAAAAACAATGTTTAGAAAAGCATGATGCATGATATGCAAGTGCAAGGAAAGAGGATTGAAAAATAGATTTAAAAAGAGATTCATTTGAAATTGATTTAAAAAAGAAAGAGATGGAAGTTTAAATTTGGAAACAAGATTTTGGGAATTGAAATTGAAGATTGAAAATAGAAATTTGAAATTGGAAATTTGAAAATAGATTGGAGATTTGAAAAGATTTTGGAATTTGAAATTCGAAAGATATGGAGTAATTTGAAATTTGAAAGAAGTTGTGGAATTTAAAATTTGAAAGAGATTGTGACCGCACATATGAAAGTGGAATTGAAAGTTTGAAAAATGTTGTGGTGACCACACCTATGAAGGTTGCCTACGTATCCCTTTGGGGGAATCAGGTCAGTCGTAGTTCGGACCGGAGTCCGATTGAAAATAGAAGAGTTGATTTGAAGAAGGAAATTTAATTGGAAATTGAATTGGAAAATTGAGAGATTGAACTTTGAATAGAGGATTGAAAATTGGAATTTGGAATTTTGGAATTGAAAAGATTGAATTTTGATTTGAAAAAGTAGAACTTGGAAAGATTGAGACTTGTTTTGGAAAGATGGAAGTTTAGGAAATCTAGACTTAAGAAAGATGAGACTTAGGAAAGACTCGAGAGTTTAAGAAAGATTGGATTTAGGAAAGGTTTGAATTAGGAAAGGTCCGATTTAGGAAAGTTCCAAATTAGGAAAGTTTCATTTTTGGAAAGTTTTGGATTAGGAAGGTTTCAACTTAGGAAAGTGTTGTTTTAGGAAAGGTTTTGAAATTGGGAAGTTTTGAAAATCGGAAAGTTTAGAATTTGGAAAGATTTGAAATAAGAAAGTTTTGAAAATGGGAAGGTTTTGAGTTTAGAAGGGTTTTAGATTTGGAAAGATTTGAGTTTAGGAAAATTAAGAATTTAGAAAGATTTAGGAAGTTTTAGAAGAATTTACTTAAGAAAGTTTTGAATTTAGAAAAACTTTGAATTTGGGAAGATTTGAGATTTAGAAAGTTTAAGATTTAGAAAGTGTTTTTAGAAAATCTTGAAATTAGTAAAGGTTTGAGTTTTAGATTTAGAAAGTTAAGATTTGGAAAGGGGTAGAATTAGGAAAGATTTGACAGTTGAGTTTTACGAAAGATTTTTATATTCAAGTTTTGGAAACTTAAGATTTAGAAAAGTGGAAGTTTAGGAAGGATTTGAATTAGGAAAGATTTGGATTAGAAAGGGGTTGGATTTGGTTTCTAAAAGGGAAGGTTTGATTTTGTTTTCAAAAATAGAGGATTGGATCTAGTTTCCTAAAAGGGGAAGATTTGATTTGACAAAGATTTGGAAAGGGAGATTATAGAAACCCTAGATTTGGAAAACTATAGTTTCGACGTAGAAAACAGGTTTTGGAAACATGTATAGTTTTGATGTGAAAACAAGAGGTTTTGGAAACCTAGGTTTGGGGCAAAGTTTTGAAAATCATGTTTTTGGGAAGAAAATTAGGGTTTCCTAATTGTGAGTTCTAAAGCTTGACTTGGGCTCTAAGGAAAGAGTTTTTTGAAAAGTACATTTTTGGAAACGAAGATTTTCTAGAAGGGAATCCTAGGGAAAAGTTTTTGGAAAGTGAATTTGAAGATGGAGTTTTTGGAAAAATATTTTAAAGAGAAGGAGTTTTGGAAAGGTTTGTTTTTAGAAACAAGTTTTTGGAAGAAAAATCCTAGAGGGGAGTTTCTAGAAGGGAGACTTTGGAAAGAGAGTTTTTAGAAAGATTTTTGGGAAGGAGATTGTTGGAGAGAGTTTTTAGGAAAGTGAATTTAGGAAATGTTTTTAGAAAGTGAATTTTTAGGAGAAAGGGTTTCGAAAAGGAGTTGAAAAAGGGAGTTTTGAAAAATAGATTTTGGAGGGAGTTTTTTGGAAAAACAATTTCGAAAAGGAGAGTTTTAGGAAAGTATGCTGAAAAAGAGATTTTAAGGAAGAGGAATTTGAAAGGAGAGTTTTTTGGAAGGTGTAAAAGATCTCACTTTCCTAAAGCGATTCTAACCATAAGAAGGCTAGAACCACTTTAGGAAAATGGTTTTGAAAACAACAAGATTTGAAAATATGGACCGTATTGGTCACTTTAAATGTAACACTTTCCTAAAGCAATCCTAGCCATGGAAAAGCTAGAATCACCCTAGGATTGTGATTTTGAAAACATGCTTTGAAAAAGAGATTTTTGATGTAATTTCGAAAACAAGTTTGAAAACGATTTAAAAAACAACTTTGAAAACAACTTTTAGAAGATGCAAGACCATGATATGCACAATGCAATTTGAGGTCGTGAACATACAAGGCTAAGGCTTCACCACATAATCAAGGGGGCCGAACCCACGTGGTCTTTGGTTAGACTAGAAGAAAGCCCCCGACACGGTGACTCTCCAATAGTCCAATCCTACACATGGACCGGAAATCCCCTTGTTTCAAGCATGCAAAGAAAAGGGGGGAAAGAGATGGGGAATTAAAATAGAGAAAACCCAAGTGGGTTGGAGAGAGAAGAGAGAGGGGGGGAAAGTGCGGAAATTTAAATGGAGAACCTACCTTGTATCTTGTTTATTTTGCGCGCTTTGCTTTCTTCGGTCTTCGGTCTTCGTCTTCAATCTTCAAGAGTTGTCTTCAAGCTTTAGGTTGCAGCTCTTCAAGTCTTCAAGGGAGGGTTGAAGGTTAGTGTATGAGTGTGTGGGGGGGGGGGGGTGTTTGAGTATATAGGAGGCTAGGGTTTAGTGTATGGTGGCTAGGGTTTAGAAAACCTAGGGAAGCTAGGGTTTTTGGAGGTGCTCGAGCTCTGTATATCGAAATATATGATTTTTAGGTTGAGTTTGCGGATCCTTTTCACGTTGAAGGAGGCTCTGTATTTATAGAGGTTGGACAATACTGGCGCCTGTTGCAGTGGCGCTAGCCACTCAGGAAACATTTAAGGTCGGCAAGCAACGTATCTTTGACTAGATTTGGGCGCCTGTACTAGTGACTACCATGCAATTTTTAGCCTAGCTTCACTAGGAGTGGCTTCGATAAGTCTAGGAAGGATTTGAAGAAGCCGGGAATCACCCGGAAGGCCAGAAAAGAGCAGGAACACTTAGAATAGTGTCCCGGAGGTATTTGACTTGAAAAGTGAGGATAGGATGTGTCGGAAGGGTTGACCGGGTCTTTAGGGGCAAAACGGTCAATCGGACTGGGAAACTGCCAGGACAAACTCGGACTGTCCCAGAAGAAGACTTGGGATCTGGAAACATTATTTAGAATGTTCCCAGTGGTTGTCGGTTTGATTCCCAGAGTCGGCGTGGTCGGAAAAGGAGACCGGCCCACCAGGGGCAAAACGGCCATTTCGCACCGGGTTTGCCGAAACTAACTCGGAATGATCCGGAAAGGTAAAGGGGAGTTGAGATCACTATAAAAAGTAGTCTCAGGAGGTTACCGGTTTGATACCCAGAGCAGGTGTGGACGAAAAGGGAGACTGGCCCATTAGGGGCAAAACGGTCATTTTTTACCGGGTTGGCTGGAACTGACTCAGAACGATCCGGAAAGGTAAAGGAAGGTTGAGAATACTATAAAAAGCAATCTCAGAAGGTTACCGGTTTGATACCCAAAGCCGGTGTGGTTCCCGGGGCATTCAGATGCCTAAGGGCAAAATGGTCATCTTGACCGGAAAGTCTCAAAAAAGGTCCAAGGGGCAGTTTGGTCATTCTTCACTGAAGTGGGCTAACAGACACTAGTGTTGACCTGGGTTTTAAGTGTTTCCGCCACTCTGACGGTGGTCGTCGTGACACAGGGGTTTGTTGGCAATTCCCTATATCAATCTATTTATGAGTATTTCCGCTACTCTAACGGTTTTGTGAGTAGTTTCGCTACTCAGACCGTCTCGAGGAATAAACTGTCTCGAGAGAGGGATTGGAAAGGGGACTTACCGTTTTCGAAAAGACGTGCCTGAGTTAGAACCGTCTCGAGGAATAAACTGTCTCGAGAGTGGGATTGGAAAGGGGTCTTACCGTCTCCGAGGAGACGTGCCTGGATTGGAACCGTCTCGAGGAATAAACTGTCTCGAGAGTGGGATTGGAAAGGGAACTTACCATCTTTGAAAAGACGTGCCTGGATTGGAACCGTCTCGAGGGATAAACTATCTCGAGAGTGGGATTGGAAGGAGGACTTATCGTCTCTGAGGAGACGTGCCTGAGTTGGAACTGTCTCGAGAAATAAACTGTCTCGAGAGTGGGATTGGAAAGGGGACTTATCGTCTTCGAAAAGACATGCCTGGATTGGAACCGTCTCAAGGAATAAACTGTCTCGAGAGAGGGGTTAAAAAGGGGACTTATCGTCTCCGAGGAGACGTGGCTGGAATGGAACTGTCTCGAGGAATAAACTGTCTTGAAAGAGGGGTTAGAAAGGTAAGGACAATGCCCCTAAGGGCATTTTGATCATTTTGCCTCTATTTGGGCCTAGTGGACCCGCGAAGCGATGGACAGATGGGATTTGGACTTAGACAACCAATTTCGATTGGAATATGCCCACAATGAATTGAAAACAAGTCTGGGCGGAGTGTAGACTGCCGAGCGGTCAAAAATAGGGTGCTTACAACGTGCCTGATTGGAATGGATTTACCGTCTCGAGGAATCAACTGTCTCGAGAGAGGGGTTGGAGTTGGAAAGGAAAGAACAATGCCCCTAAGGGCATTTTGGTCATTTTGCCTCTATTTGGGCCTGGTGGGCCCGCGAGGCGATGGACAAACGGGATTTGGACTTAGAAAATCGGTTTCGATTGGAATATGCCCATAATGACTTGAACACAAGTCTAGACGGAGTGTAGACTACCGAGCGGTCAAAAATGGGGTGCTTAGATAACTTATCGGTTTTTGCTAATTAGAATTACTCTACTTGCATGTCTTGTATGTTTACTCTTAAAATGAGCTTTCCATTGAGAGACCTTGTGTGTTCATGTTCAAAGTTGAGTGTATGCCCTGTGAAACTTGGATCAAAGCATAAAGGACATAATTGCATGAGTTTGAGACATTAGAGTTATATGCCAATGATAGTACACTTCAATGTATTCTATTTCTTCGATATTTTATGTCTTTACCTTGCGATGACTCATGATCTAGGTGGATTGAGACTTGACTTGAATGAGGTTAATACATATTTCATGTTCTTTGATATCATATTGACATTGCGTGGATAGATGTTTATGGGTATTTATTACTATAAGCCCTTGCGAGACACCACTCGTCCACTAAGGGTAAGCTAAGGGTTTAAAGGCTTGTTGCATATGCTAAATACACTCGTGACTTCCACGAAGGTGGAGATATGTTTTTGGTTTTAGTATTTTGCTAGGGTCTAGCAAAAGCTCAGTTGGGGGGTGTGATTGTACTCTAAAAGTGCAATCCACATATCTTAATTAGCTAATTGTTAGTGTTATATTATGTTTAATTGTGTTAATTTTAATCCTAATTCATATTAACTTAGGTTTGTGTTTATTTTCAGGAATCTTAGCTAAAAAAGGATAAATTCGCTCTAAAACAGAGTAGGCGTTCGAAGTGCATTCGAACGGTCCTCAAGGGCGTTCAAACAGTGTACAGAAGCGTTCGAATGGTACGTTAAATGGTCTCATGTCAAATTCAGGTTCGAAGTGTATTTGAGAGATTCAAAGAGCAAGTTTTCCCGTTCGAAGTGCGTTCGACGCAACGTTCGTGGCGTTCGAACGGTGGCCCAGGCGTTCGAACGGTTTTGAGCTTAAATAGTATGATTCCAACTGCGATTTACAAGCTGCTGAAGCTGTGGTACAAGCTGTTCAAGCACGTAGAGCTGAAACTTTGGAAGCCAATATATCACGAACCAAAAAGGCTATTCAGGCCCATAATATGTCGATTACATATAACTTTTCGAGCCCTATAACTTTCGTGAAGGGACCCAGCCATTTGAGCACTCAGTGGGTACCGTTCATACAACTGACGACGGGATTTATCGATTAACTCACTTAATAGTTGGAGAGATTGGGAGGTAGTATAATGGATTTACGTTTTTTATGTTTTTAGAGGGATATTTTAGGGTTAACGTTTTTCTAGGGTTTTAGGAGTAATTTTAGGAGTAGATTGGAGTAGTTTATTCATAGTTTTCATTCAATTTTCAATTTCTGTAATCAGATTACTTAGTCTTTCAATATATTTTCAATATAGCTTTGCGTATCTAAGTTTATGACGAGTAGCTAGATTCCATCTTGAGATCAATTGTGAAGATCAATTGAAGATCTTGGTTTTAAAGCTAAATTTTCTAGTTTTCTTTTTTCTTCTTCTTCGTTCTAGAACTTTCGAAAACCTGGACGTTTAATTATGTTTGGTAACGTTTATGAGTGAATTTATATTCAGTATATATTGTGCACAAATCAATGGTACTCGTCCTTGATTCTAACAATCCGATTTAGTCTAAAAATTGAAGTTTTGAAGAACCCTTGTTTTTCTCGCTAAATCTTTCGAATCCGAGACTCGCGATGTAGTCGAAGGATTTGAGTTATTAAATTATCTCCTTCGGAATTCCAAGAGATGCAATTGATTGGATCGATTGATTCCAGGACTTTTTTTTTTCTTATTTCTTAGTTTAAATTAGATAGCAAATCTTTTCTTAACCTAAAATAAGATTTTTGTTTATTGGAGTGTTTTTTCTAATATTTTTTATTCACGATAAGTTTTCTAATTTACGTAAACCATCTTCCTTGTGGGATCGACCTCGTACTTATGAGAAATTATTACTACATCACGACTATGCACTTGCGGTTAAGTATCACCCTTTTAGAGAGTGATCAGAAATCTAAGAGTTTGATATAGAAAATAAAATTTTATAAAGCTATGACTGGATGTGGAAGGAAAGTGAAAATTAGGGTTTCCTAATCGCTGACTCTAGGGCTTGATTTGGGCTTAAAGAAAAAGAGATTTTGAAAAGTAGAACTTTTGAAGGGAGTTTCTAGGGAAGAAACTTAAAGAAAGTTTTTAGAAAGTAAATTTTTCAAGATGGCTTTTGGGAAGGAATTTGAACAGAGTTTTTTTGCAAAATAGATCTTTGAAAGAAGTTTTTAGAAAATAATTTTGAAAAAGAGATTGGAGAGAGTTTTTAAAAAGTATAATGGAAATGAGGTTTTAAAAAGTGGATTTTGGAGAGAAGTTAAAAAGAGGTTTTGGAAAGTAAGTTTAAAAAGAGATTTTGAAAAGGATTTAAAAAGAGGTTTTGGAAAGGAGATTTTTTTAAAAAGTGATTTGGAAAGAGAATGGAATATAGATTTTTACAAGTATCTAAAAATATCTCACTTTCCTAAAACAATTCTAACCACAAGAAGATTACAATCCTTCTAGGATTATGATTTTGAAAATAACAAGGGTTTGAAAATATGGACCATATTGGTCTCATTAAATATAACACTTTCTTAAAGCAACCCTAACCATGGAATGGCTAGAATCACCTTAGGATTGTGATTTTGACAAAAGCAATTTAGGGTTTACACCTAAAACTTATGTAACACTTTCCTAAAATAATTATAACCATGGAGTGGTTAGAATCATCTTAAGATTGTGATTTTTGAAAACAAGTTTGAAAGAGAAAATTTTTAATGCAAGTTTGGAAAGAGATTTTGATGCAAGTTTTGAAAACAAGTTTAGAAAATGATTTTGAAAGGATGTATGAATATGATATGCACAATGCAAGTAGGATCATGAATATACAAGGTTTAGGCTTCACCACATAATCAAAGGGGCCGAATCCACGTGGTCTAAGGTCAAATTAAAAGAAAGCCCCTGACACGGTGACTTTCAACCATCCTTCATACACATGAACCGGGGATTCCCTTATTTCATGCATGCAAGAAAAGGGACCGCTGGGGGGGGGGGGGGGGGGGGGAAGAAGAAGATAGGGGATTAAAATAGAAGAAAACCCAAGTGGATTAGGAGAGAGAAGAGAGAAAGGGGGAATCACCTAAACGTAAATAGAACACCAACCTTGTGTCTTCTTTGATTTGTTAGCTTTATTTGCTTTACTTTCTTTGATCTTCGAGAACTTCAAATTTGCAGCGCCTTGAGTCTTCAACAGTCAATTTGGAGGCTTGTATAGTTGCATATTGAGTGTATGTATGCTAGGGTTAGAGTGTATGAGGGTTAGGGTTTAAAGAAGCCTGAGAGAGTTAGGGTTTGGAGAGAGTTCAAGGGTTGTATATCGAGAGAGAGAGAGTTTCTGGAGTTAGATTGCCGAGCTTTTTTTTGTAGAGAAGAGGCTCTGTATTTATAGACAAAAATTGACATGGCGCCTATTGTAGTGAAGCTAGGCTTAAAATCCCATTGGCACCACTAGTAGTGGCGCTAACCACTTAGGAAATATTTTAGGGGGGCAAGAAACGTATCTTCAACCCTCCATATGCAAGACAAAATATTTGGGCGCCTATCCTAGTGACTACCATGCATTTTTTAGCCTGGCTCCACTAGGAGTGACTTCAGAAGGTCCGGAAATGTTTTGGAAGGCCGGGAATGGTTCGGAAGGCCGAAAATGGGTAGAAACCCTTGAAATAGTGTCCCAAGGGTACCAGACTTAAAAAACAAGGTCAGAATTGTTGATCAAACTTTTAAGAGCAAAACCGTCAACCAGACTGAAAAACCACCAAAATGGACTCAAAATGGCTCGTAAGAGGACTTGAAGGTTGGAAACACTATCCAGAGTGTTTCAAGAGAGTGCCGATTTAATACCCAGAGCCGGTGTGGTCGAAAAAGGCGACCAGCCCACCATGGGCAAAACTATCATTTTGCACCGGGTTTGCCGGAATTGACTCGGAATGATCCAGAAAGGTAATGGAAGGTCAGGAATGCTATAAGAAGTATTCTCGGGAGGTTACCGGTTTGATACCCAGAGCCAATATGGTTCCCGAAGGCACTCAGATGCCTAAGGACAAAATGGTCATTTTGACCGAATGGTCCCGGAATTGGCCTAAAACTAACTTGAAGGCACTTAAACATGCCGGATCGTCTTTGGGATGATCTTGGAAGGGTAGACTTACCGTTCCGAGGACTTAGGTACTTTATCAAGAAACGTGCTGGAAATGGCCCTAGGGGCAGTTTGATCATTTTTCCCTGAAGTGGGCTATCAGGCACTAGTGTTGACCTAGGTTTTGAGTGTTTCTGTCACTTTGATGGTCTATGACGTGTTAGTTTCCAAAGGTATCTCGTCCGTTAGTAAACGTTTCACAACCAAGAGGCGAGTTTGGTCCCGTGACATATGGGGTTTGTGGGCAATTCCTAATGTCAACCTGAGTACGAGTGTTTCTGCCACTCTGATGATTCGCGTTCATTTCGGAGACTGCCTGGTCTCGGGAAGCTACTAGGTGGACTTATCGTATGAGGAATCAATTTTCTCGAAAGATGTGTCGAATAACGGATATTTCTGTATTGGCGGGCTAGCAGGCACCAAAAGTGGACCGTTCTACTATCTTAGGGACTTGGGGTCTTGTCCTAGTCGACGGGTTTGAAGGGACTTACCGTTCTGAAGATTTTTCTCAAAAAATGTGCCAGATTGGATGGTTTTATCGCTTGAGGGATTAATTTTTTTGAAAGACGTGCTGAATTTCATTAGAATTGGAATTGGACTTGAAGTTGAATTTGAGATTAAAACGGGGACTTACTGTCTCCAAGAAGACGTGCCAATTGGAATTGGACTGAGCAATGCCACAATGGCATTTTGGTCATTTTGTCTCTATTAGGCCCAATGGGCTCACGAAGCGATTGATTGATTGAATTGAGTTTGAAAGTTTATTTGAACTTGAATATAGCTGTGTTGGTTTGAATGTAAGCCCGAATAGACTAGAGATTGCTGAGCGGGCAAAAATGGGGTGTTTACACTGATCTTCTGTGTGTAAGTTATACTATACACACCAAATCATCTACTGTATAGAATAAGAGACATACATGCATAATCATTAAATAAATAACGCAACGCAAACATTGCTCACACAGATTCTCATTAAAATAGAATAATTAATTTATTAATAAATGCTAAATCCATTATACAAAGCATGTCTTTTAGTATAAATTGTTGGAGACCGCAGAATTTTCCACGACCGTGCTATAGTGCATATACATACTATCAAAAATTCTGATCTGATTAGCATAGCCTAATCTACGTTATTAGAATCATACCTTCGAGATCTCTTTAGTTTGATACCGAATAACAAGTAACAGCAACAAGTATGAATCAACTGCTCGAACTCAATATTCGAACTTCTGTTGTATCCCTCGTATATGTCTTAGTCTAGAGAGAATGGGCTCGCAGCTGCTAAGATTTCTCTTCCTCACAAAAACATGTATCTCTCAATTATGAGCAAAGTGTATCCCTATCTGCTCTTAGAGTGCGTATATTTAGAGGCTACAATATGGACCATATGATTAGTATAACTAAGGCTTTCTACGCAAATAAGGATTCTTTATCCAACTAGGATTAATCCTTATTTACGTAAATTATAATTTATACCACTAATGAATTATAATTGCACTCCCTGTCGTACTAGGAATTATATTTCGAGCTCCATATTATTAAATACTTATTTATCTCCCCACGTTAAGATTTTAGATACCCGTCTATTAAATTAAATTACTAAAAATTAAATTTAATAAACTTATTTAATTCCTTGAGACCTTTCACTTAACTTATTTGATATGTCGAATTTATAATCCACCTACAGGGTTTGACATAATCAAAACTTATAAGTTTCTTCAATGTGGTATCATCAATCTCTATACGGGGACATGGATTCCATCAATAATTAATATTTACCACACACGTAATGTTGTTATCCAACTCACTGAGTTTATTGACTCATAAAGAATCTTACTCTTCTGTGAATCAAAACAATAAACACTACATGCACGTGTCTATTTATTATATTAGGATTAAGAGCATAAACACTCATAATAATAATGAGATATTAATTGTTTCATATAGTCAGTATAAAAATAATTACCTTAACATGGTCCTATTCAATACACACAAAGTGTACTAGTACAATAAGTTGGAACTACATCGTTCCTCATAGTCAAGACAAACCTATTAAAACCTTGTGTTACAGTCTTACTAATGGTGTGTCCAGTTCCATCTAAGACTGTAAACGATAAGCTTATATTCCATAAGAACCGATGATCTAATCTTCCGTGTATGAGCCATACTCTACACACCAAATCATTTACTATACAAAATAAGAGACACATATGCATAATCATTAAATAAATAATACAATGCAACCATTGCTCACACAGATTCTCATTAAAATAGAATAACTAATTTATCAATAAATAATAAAGCCATTACACAAAACATGTATTTTAGTATAAATCCCTAACAGTCTCCCACTTAGACTTAAAGCCGTGCAGTAACGCATCTAAGTCCCATCCCTTCTAAATGACTTTCAAAAGTCTTTACTGGTAAGGTCTTTGTAAAAAGGTCTACCAGGTTGTATGCTGATGCAATCTTAGTAAGCACCACATCACCTCTGTGCACTATGTCTCTTATCAGGTGATACTTACGCTCTATGTGTTTTGCCCTCCATGGTGGAATCAATAACACATAATTGCTTGATACTCCTCCAACTAATGGCTCCACCTTCTAAAGTAAACACATTTTTCGAGGTCGATTTCTGGAATCCTTATTTGATTGAAAATCTAAGTGTATGTACCCAATGGGTACTAAACTATCAATTTGGTAAACCAACATATAATCCCTAGTCCTTTTCAGGTACTTAATTATATGCTTCACCGCAGTCTAATATTCCCGCCCTAGGTTCGACTGATATCTGCTGATTATGCCTATGGCAAAA
>CM065395.1:39270289-39285289 GCA_033060915.1 Euryodendron excelsum
CCAATGTACCAGAACAGATTAAATGTTTATTTAACTTAATAACAACGGAGTTACTAAAATAAACGGAATATCTATTATCAGCCAATTTATAAACTGAAATCAAATTCCTTCTGATGGAAGGTACATAAAGAGAGTCTTTTAATACTAAAATCCTATCTCTACCAAAAGAAATACTAATATTTCCAGTGCCCCGAATGCTTACAGACAAAACACTCACCCTTGGATTTTTTCACTCCTCCTTGAAACCCATGCGGTGCCTAAGGAGCTACTTTATGTTTCTGACCCTCTTTCTACTTCTTCTTGCCTTTCGTTTTAGAAGTAGAACCTTTCTCAGTAACAAAAGCAATAACTGGCATCTTAATGAG
The DNA here is from genome assembly GCA_033060915.1 of Euryodendron excelsum. Taxonomy (NCBI): domain Eukaryota; kingdom Viridiplantae; phylum Streptophyta; class Magnoliopsida; order Ericales; family Pentaphylacaceae; genus Euryodendron; species Euryodendron excelsum. The sequence goes on from CM065395.1 coordinate 39,270,655, forward strand.
ACCCGCAGCTGCTTGAAGCTCTTTAAAAAGCTCTACTATTGAATAAGAGAACTTATTCATATTGTAGTTCAGGCAGAATTGCTTAAAGGAATCAGGCAACGACTGGAGAATAATATCAACTTGGGTTTCCCCATCGATTTTAGCTCCAAGGATTTCTAGTTCATTCAAAAGACTCATCATCTTCAGAACATGATCCCTTATTGGGTCCCCTCATCCCTAGTCGTGTTCATTAGGTCTCTCATGGCAATTAGCCTAGCAGCACGATTTTGATCCCCAAACATATCTTTAAGGCTCTTCATCATGTCATAGACAGTGGGCATAGCCTGATGCTGATGTTGCAGAACATTCGACATAGATGCTAGGATGTAACACCGTGACATCTCATCAGCCTTTACCCATTTCTGGTAAGCCCGAGTTTCTTCATTGGTTGCCCCCTTATCAAGCTCTGGTGGACAGACCTCAGTGAGCATAAACTTATATTCTTCAGCAATCAGCATAATATCCAAATTTCTTTTTAAGTCAATATAATTTAATCCAATCAGTTTGTTTTCTTTGAGAATAACAGCAAGTGGATTGAAGCCATTTTAATCCTGAGAATCACATATTATAACAAAATATGATAAGCAATAATAAACTTAGAATTCAATCATTAAAATGGTTCCCTCTACCAATATTTTAAAAGAATCTGCCAGCAGCCTAGTATACCGTTAATAGCATGCCTCGATGGGAGGTCATCTACCTTCAACATTTATCTAGACATGTTAATACCTATTAACTTTACTATCTGGGCAAGTGGCTATGCCAAGTAAAATTAAATAACTGACTTAACTTCGGTCTTATAAATAATAGCAGTGACTCAAATGGTGAGGATATTATTATTTATAGGTAAGTGTATATCATTAATAATTCTAGACCTATTGTTTAGTAATGAGTTACTCAGATGGAGAGTTAACCCAATACTAACAACTACTAGTGTTTATACTCAGTGAGTTCGTAATTTATTCCACCTGATGAGGAGGTTGGTACTAAATCCAACACATAAAATAAATTACTTCACTTATAAACTAGTGATGGAGGCCATGAGATTTATACGTAATAAATTCCCTCACCCACTTAGATATTTAATGCATGAGGGATGTCATGTGTTTAACTATCCAATAAATATAATATTTCAATATTGGTAACTCATATATGTGCAACAAATAAAATTTTAAATTCCCTTAATTTAAAAAAAATATTTAAATTAAAACATGAGAATTAGTTTTACTCTCTAGTTGAACACATATAAACTAAAATTGAAAATTTAAATTTATATAATTAAAACACAACTTTAAGGTTATTTATCTATTATCCATGTTCTCATATACTAATAACATAACAACAAGAATATAAATGATAATAATTATAGACAAACAAGATAAATAAGATATAATCAAGATCCTAGCTATTATGGTCAAGAAATCACTCCGAAGTGATGAAGAGTCCAACCGCACCATGATATCACCAAAAATCCTTATTTGCCACTTTGCTGACTCACGGGAGTTCGGGGGTAACGCCTCTGAGGACAGGGATCGACTTGCCCGGTCAGGTCACGGGGGCCTGGGGCAACACTCTCGAAACCTAAATGAAATACCACATCACGTTCTTAGGGTTGTTCCTCACGTCTTTAGGGTTTTTCTAGTTTTCTACCTTAGTCCTTGAGCCGTTACTGTTCTTCCATCTTCTTTGATTACAACATATTGTATTCTCCATAATAATGGAGTAACAAAATACAAGGAATCAAAATCTCCAAAAGCAGTGGAGTTCCAGAATACAAGAAATTAAAATTGCCAAAACAGTGGAGTTCCCGTGCTTTAAAAAATAATTATTACATCTGATTCTATGCCTCCTTAAACCGGAGTTCACAATCTACGAATCATGTAAAAATCACAATCACACAACATACATTCATGTGACCATAATAATCAGGCAGAATGCTACAAAATAGAGGTTAGCACAAATCCACGTTCTATCCTAAGCATGCATGGAACCGATTTTTGGAGAACATGGTAGGTGTTATACGTATACAGTATCAACCAAGGCTCTAATACCAATTGCTAGGGATTGCAGAATTTTCCATGACCTGGCTATGGTGCATACGCATACTACCAAAAATTCTAATCTGATTAGCATAGCCTAATCTACGTGATTAGAATCATACCTTTGAGATCTCTCTGAGTTGATCTCAAATAACAAGTAATAGCAACATGTACGAATTAACTGCTTGAACTCAACCTTTGGACTTCTGTTGTATCTCTCGTATACGCCTTACTCTAGAAAGAGTGGATTCGTAGCTGCTAGGGTTTCTCTTCCTTACAAAAATGTGTATCTCTCAATTATGAGCAAAGTGTATCTCTCAATTATGAGCAAGTATATCCCTAGCTGCTCTTAGAGTGCTTATAATTAGAGACTACAATAGGTGCTACAGTCCTACTGATGGTAGTGGTTCTATCTCTGTGAATGATAAGCTTATATTCTATGCGGAGGAATGGAACCTTTTGGAGAGGAAGAAGCGCAACTAGTCTTTATAAGTCACAAGTCTTTTCTCTCTCTCTCTTTGACACCGAATCTGCTCTGGGGAACGACTCGGCTAGCTTTGAAGAGAAGAAAGAGGGAGTAGGAGGTGGGATTTGCATGGCAGGTCTACGAACCTGGGCTTTGGAAAGACTTGGGATAGGCAGAAAGTTGAGGAGCTTTGTGAGCTATGTAAGTAATTAACACGTGACAATCTATTCCAACAAGTTGCAATGTGGACCATCTGGTCAATTTTTCTAAACCATAATTATGAAAAAAATCTCTTTGTGAGAGGAAATTCGCTTTATTGGAAACTCGCTTTCAGAACGGAGATAAAAACTCTTATAAAATTTCAAGAGAAATATATAGAAAACAATTCTGACACATTTCAATCTAACATAATTTTAAAAAAAAATTGTCAAAAATATTTAAAAAATATCATGAAAACTCTCTAGAAAATCGTTTCTCATAATTTTTAATATTTTTATATTGTTAAATCTTATTATTAAAAATTCTATAAATATTGTGTAGTATTATTATTTTGTTTGACCATAAAAGTATTCTAAATGCCTTACATTATTTTTTAAAATATTTTTTTTGATAAATATCCTATTTAATTTTGTATTACCTAGTATTTTTTGTTTCTCATAATTTTGTTAGGCCACGTTTCAAGTTTCCATTATCCATTTTCGCTTCCCTTTTCTAGCAATTATGTTCTAAACTATGAACGTATTTTATGTTGAGAAATTGTGATCAAACCCCATCACCCAATTTGCCACAGAGTAAGTTTGTACTCCTTCCCAAGTTACACAATCCATCAAATAAGTAGATGAATTGCACTCTAATTCTCGAACAAGGAAATTGGAAGCTAAATCCTGTCAAATTTGTAAACTCAAATGGTCAAACATTCGAATTTTAATTTGAACTAATAATTGGTTGCCATGTGTTATTATGCTATTAAAACACATAATTATACATATGTTATTGAAATTTTGTATCAAAAAACTTTTATAACTTAGTAAAGAAATGACTATTTTGTTTCTTTTATTTATTTTAAATACCATAAATTTAGGTCTTTTTGAAAAAATTGAAGCATACAAAAATTAAAAGTTATTTAAAATATATGCATTTGTCTTCATGTTTGTAGTTAATATATGTTATTATTTATGTACACTCGCGCTCTAGAAGCACTCTTACTCTCGAGATATTTTAATAAATGAGGCTCACCCCCCACACCCACATCATAAATCAGTGACTTAGCTCATTCGGATCCATGAGAATGATCATTCCAACTTTAAATAATAATATTATACAAAAAAATTATAATAAAAATAAAAATGTCTATCTCATTTCATTCCATTTTCTTATATCAAATATAGTCTTAAGGATGAGAAGGATACTGAAGACCACATGAGCGGGCGCCATCTATTGAACCGCATGGTTGTTGAGACTGGTACTTCCCACAGGGAAGTTGTACCCTACACCTACAGAAAAGCGATAAGAAAACTATTCCACAGTAATTTGGTGATATATGATGTGCACTTTTGTGTTAAGAGTCCATGGGTGTTCTATTTCTAAAGTTGACATTCTAAATCAGTCACACCATTTAGAATTTTTTTTTTTGTTGTATTTTTTTTTTGGTTATATAACATTACTATTTTCCAAATAATATGCATAAATTGCCAATTTTTTTTTTTACTAGAATCCCAAAACTTTGTAAATAATCAAAGAAAATAATGATGAGAGCATTCAATGTTAGCATCATTGAGGAGACATTACTCTTCCAGTATTCCTGGAAAAAGTTCTCCAACAAAGTTGGAAACATCTCTCACAGAGTCCTGACAATAATTCATTGGCAATATTTAATAGAGACTTCACAGCCGTATGATCTTCAACACTGCAGCTAAAACAATTAACCATCCTATAACTCCTCCATACATGTTTCCATCTCTCAGTAAAAATGTAGGAATAGAAAATTAGAAGTACCAAACCAAACTATTTTTACAAGAGTTTACAAAAATGCATCAAAAGCAAGAGTGTTAAAATTATATTTCTTTCGTTTTGTAGGAAGATCTATATATGAAACCATCCTTAGTTTGAAGGTTGAGGCAAGGAAGGGGAATCACTCTTTAGTGGGGAAGGGAAAGCCTCTGATATAGTATCCCAAGAAAGTTTCTCATTCTTCCTATGCCTCCGATCCAAGAAGGCAGGTTTAATTGGTGTTCTAATCATTTCACCTTTGCAAGTTAACATAGCTACAATCTCTGACATAGGTGGTCTTAGGTTTGCATGAGGCTGAAGGCATAAGAAGGCAACATTGATTGCTCGCAAAGCATCCTTCTCGACAAGACCATCTTCTCGCATTTTTGGATCTACTAGATCAATGACCTTTGACCTCTCATATAGCTTCCATGCCTAACAAGAAAAATAAAAATAAAAATAATAATATACCTGAAAATTTCACTCCAAAATCAACTAATAATAATACAGATGTAAAAATTGCCAGAAAAGTAATGACCCTACATATTCCGGAAGGTATTGCATCTCTGAGGGAAAAGTAAGGTCAGTGTTTTTCCGCCAGCTAATAATCTCTAGAACAAGAACTCCAAAGCTATATATGTCAGCCTTTTCAGACAGTTCTCCTCTAATGGCATATTCAGGTGCTGTATAGCCTCTGGAAAAGGAGTAAATGATTAAAGGCAAAGTTATAACAATTTTGAATAAAGACTTGAAAATTCAATGGATGCATAATATAAAATTTGAAATTTCCACGTACAATGGATTTTATTTTTTCTTGATATGTAAGTTAAGGTAATGCATCAGCCAGGAATTGAACCAGAATGGATGTTGCCACTCCGCAATGAATAAATTAGATATAAATGAGAAAAGTATATGAGTTCACATGATTTTCCTAATCTTAATCAGCATATGACATAATGATGCGACTTTTCTCTGATATGGTATGAAAGATTTTTGTAACTTGGTGTGGAGGTGTGGGTGATATCTATGCTGAATGCAGACTCATAATTTTCAATTTTTGATCTGTTTCTAAAGTGCTATGCAGGATAAAAGGTGTTAGAGAGTCTATATGTAAATGCTGAGATATAGGGATTACATTACATAACCCTAAACCTATTCTCTCTCCTTCAATTTCTCTCTCTCTTTTCTCTTCTCTTTCTATTTAACCCTAATTTATACTTTAACTAAAGGTATTAGTTCCTCTTGTACAATACACAATTGGATTCATACAGAGATGATATTATTTTGTGAGAGATATCATGTTGAGGTGCTTTAATGTTTATACTTTATATTGCACGTTTCATGAATGAAATTCACTTTTAGAGAGGAAATATAAAGGAAATCTTCAAGGAGAGACAAACTTTCCCAAGAGCATAGAAACTCCTATGTATGCTAATGTGAAGTTTGATCATGACAAAGTCATCAACGAATGTGCAAAAATGTAGTAGTGAAGGGTAAATATTTGGTTATGGCACAACCAGATTTCATGTTTGTAGTTGGAGTTATAAGTTTTCATGCAGTAAAATTGGAAGGCATCATGCATTATCAAAACTAAACACTAAAAAGACAAAAACAAAGAAAACTGGCTCCTTTAGTCGTTATGAAGCAAAAGAGGCCAGTGATCATCTCATGCTTCATCAAAGAAGTCAGTTGCATGTTCATGCACCTATTCATAAGATTAAACATGTTGAGGTCGATTTTCCTTTCATATTATAAGGAGATAAGGAAACAGATTCCTATAGCATATACAAAATTTGCAGATTAAAAGATGATGTCACCATTCATGGAAGCCATTACAAAAGGACAGTTATTTAATAACAAGCTAGGGTAATATTTATCCTCCAGCTCGAGGGAGAGCATTAGAAGATAAAATGACGTGCAAAGCCAATCATTTTAGTTCCATCAAGATTGGTATTATTATTTAGGGGAAAAAATCCTAGTAAGGGTAGCTCTCTCATTCTTATCTTTGTTCAGTTCCCTCCTGTTCTCTCTCTTACTTGTTTTTGATTACATAACGTAGGTATTATACTTCAAGGCACCCTTGAGCATCCTCCACCTTGTTGTTTCCCATCCTCCTAAGGCTTGTACTGGTGTTGCTTGTGCAGATATGAGATCACTATCGAAGCAGGATCATCCCAAATTCTAGAGACGTATGATTCAACCTTTAAGCCCACAATACAAGGGATATATATACGTTATCTTTCCTCCACAAGCAAGAAGTTTGTTTCCAAGATTTCTCCTCATGGCTTACTTCTTGAGTTTGGAAATTTCATTTCCACGAATGATGGAAGGTAAACAAATAGCTCTTTTGCTACCTCAGTCCATACTACAATGTGAACTGCAAGAAGAATTTTAGCACAGGAGGTGATGAACCAAGCAAAGATTTGTATACGAACTCTAGGAGGTGTAAGGATAAATGTCTTCCCTTCAGACCAAGGTCATGATCCCAATTATTTGCCTTGTACTCTTGCTACTGATGGCTCTAATTTCCCTCAGGTTGTTTGTGAAGTTACGTATTCATGCAATGAATACCTAACACTCAACTTTCTGTCCTGATGTTGTTTCTCATACTCATAATTATTCCTTTTGTCTTCCGTTTATGTAACTAAGAATGAAGAGTGAACTGGGGGAGCAAAAATATAATGAAGCTAAGGTTGAGAGTATGAACCTTCAGCCCAAAAAAAAAAAACGTACTTCAAAATTCATAATTCATTGAAGAGGAGAAATAAACAATATGATCTAACTGGCTTTCTACTGTAAAACATGAGGCATATGGATCCCTACAGGGATAAAATCGAAGCTAGCTCCAAAGCATACAGACTTATGAGAATGATTAGCAAGTTTTCCTGGTATCCAATAAGAGTTGTCTCTTATTGTTCTTTCTCTTACATCAGAGATGGCCTCGTCACGAGGGGATGATACTAGAAAATGTCTGAGCGGCCAAAGTGGATTTATTACTGATTTTTTTCCCCATTGAACCAAAGCTAGTGTCAACTTAGGGTCAAGATAGAGAGGAAGCCAGATTCTCTGATACTGCAGCCGAAGAGAAAGATTAAATTGAAGTAGATCGATTAGCAGACCTTCTCAAGCTCACTTTTGTTGATGGCAAACAGGAAAAAATAATTTTAGTAATTTCACATGGATTCTACTAGTCTACCATAGGTCTTATTTTGGGGTCAATTGTGTTGATGGTCTTTTTCAGTGGACCCTCATAGAACTAGAATGTTTTTATTAGTCAGATCAATTGTCTGAGGTCCCCTGTTTGGAGTTTTAACAACATTAAAAGCAGTAGAAATCCAGCACTTCACACGTATGGATATAAGCTTCCAGTTTGATAGACTTGAGTTCATAGCATTTCTGATTGTGCTTACATGACGAAGGTTTAATACTTGAGATGCTGAAACCTAAGGTTCTAGGTAAGATTCCTAGATTTTTATCTTCTCATCGTCCTCTTTATCAACAGTATGTTGCACTTTATCAACCACCAACCAGATTATTGATCTTCTCAGCCTCAAAATCAATAATAAAGAAGTCCTAATCCATTTCTCTTTGATCCATTCAAGCCTAGCGTTCATAAGAAGAAAACCTGCCTCTATCACCATAATATTCACAGCTCAGCCATTTGTCTTTTCTTGCATAACCAAAACCCCAATAACTTAGATATTAGCTTTCAATGCTAAAACCCTCATATTGCATTAACCTCTAGCTGAATAAAGTTGAGGATAATCAGCCCAACGAAAAAATGTTCCGTTGCTCAGAGTGACAGAGACTCCACCACTAGTGAGCAACCAGTCACTTTTGAAATCAAGCAAACTCTAACTATTTATAGTACCCAAAAGCCTGAAATATATCTTCAATCTTCTAAAGTATTAAACCTACAACCTCTCCTTGTCCTAAAACCTAGCGTGGACTAATATTGGGCACTAGTCTTCGTCTTGGTTTCAACAGTTGCCAAACATCAAAATAAATAATATAAAATATACCATATAAAATTTGGCTAAAGAATTTGAAACCGAATCAGAGAGACCTTTAGTATTTCCTTCTCATTGAGGTGGCCTTGCAAAAGAAGGTTATCTTAGGTTTCCCCCCAGACGTATCTCCTTAATATTTCAAAGAAAAATGGGGATACTGCATTTTACACTATTGATTCACATATTCTTTAGAATCTTCATATTGGGAGAATATGGTGAGATTGCTTTAGTACCTAATAGTGTCTACCCAATCAGTGTGATCAGCTGCATCAGCTTGTACATACTCTTTCAAATATCCACCTTTGGCAGTCATGGGCGTTCTTGCTTCTAGAAATAACTTTCTAAGAGAGGCCATTTTTTATTTTTAAAACATGTCCCCATGAAAGTAAAATCTTATACTGACATGAGACTATACCAAAGCATTACTTATAAGAAGACCACAATACGTAACACTTATATTATGAAATTAATGATGATATGCATTGCAAAAACCTATGTTTCTTTCTAGTTCATGTGCTAAATCACAGTTCACAACCATAGCACGTGAAATCTACAAGCTGCATTACTTGTAGGTCCTACAAAAAGAGAAGTTCCCAATAATCCTTTCCAGAATTTATTATGAAAATGAAGTCACTATCATCAGATTACGCTACTCAGTGCAACAATACACATGAAAAATATTGAAGTGAGAAAAAATGAACACTTTGTATTTTTTTTTATTCTTTTTCAAGCTTTATGTGAAGACTAGGGATCAACTTATGGATAAACAAATTAAAGGAGACTCAATTGTGAGCATCCATACTTTGTGGGGCAAGTTAAACACGTGTGGAATTTTTTTCACTACCCTAAAGGGGAGAGTTGGATCCTATTCTTTGTGTTGAGAAGGGCAGTCTAGCAACTTTGATGGGGTGTTACGGTGAATGGGAAATAATTATCCGATTTATTGCACTCCATTAAGCTCCACCCTCCACCTTTTTCTACTTCCTTTCTTCTCAAGTACACTACATATAAAATCAATGAAAGTTCGAAAATATCTTTGGAACATCCTTCTCAAAAAACAATGCCTGAGTTACCTCCAACAAGTGCCTATTCTTTCTTTCGGCAACCCAGCAACCTTACTATATTACTAATAAAGGGGCAAAAGCTCAAAGGCTCTTTTACTGGTGTTGCAGACAACAGCAATGAAACTGTTAATGATATGGAAAACCATAGTGAATTTGGTAGAGATAAGTGCGTGTGTTTTTGTGATAATGTCTGCAGTTGCAGTCATTGTCGTGTGAGCATCAAAGCAGGGATACGTTGGTAGTGGAGGTGACAGGTGATGAAATTAGTGGTAGCTTGACGACGGGGTTGACATAATGGTATTACCAAGGCTATTTCTCTTTTCATGAAGCTGTAATGTATAGCATATACGAAATTTCACCAAATATACAAGCATACTTTTTATCAAAAGATAGCAACATTTTGCAGTGCTGTTCCTTGTTACTTGTTAGGTACCCCAAAACTGCATTACTAAAATCAATTTTTTTTTTCTTTTTTATTTTCTTTTCATTTTTAGTTGCTTGCCTAGAATTCCTTACTTCCAAATGCCATCCCAAGGGCCTTACATAGTCTTCAGCAATTATAATACAATTACGATGTTTTTGTTTGATTATAATAGGAAAAAGACTTACAATGTTCCTGCAAAATTGGTGCTTAAGTAATCTTCGTCTTCAGGAAAGAACCTGGCCAGGCCAAAATCTCCAATCTTTGGCTGAAATTTATCATCCAGAAGAATGTTACTAGCTTTGATATCTCTGTGAACAATTCTGAGGTGTGAATCCTCGTGTAGATATTGCAATCCTCGAGCAATGCCGAGGATTATTTGGAAGCGGGTCTCCCAGTTCAGGAACTGATCACTTTTTCCTGTGTCAAAAGACAATTCAAAAAATTATGCAGTAACCCAGGTCATCCAAAATTTTTTCGATATTGAGCTATTTCTTATGCAAATTCTGTTTTTATTTGTAATTTGGCTGCATATGGTGTCAAGCAAAATAGATTTAAGACAAGGCTCTGGAAAAAGTGTTTGCAGCATGAATTGGTTGTTAATTTTTATAGCATAAACACCATATGTGCCCAAAACAAAGGTGGATTCCTACATCTTTTATGTTCGGCGATTGCCTTTGGAAATAGGCTGGCTAAACATGCCACATTCATCGCATATTATGCTATAAATCAACATAGAAGTAAATGGCTACAATTGCAGTGACACAGCCCCAATGTAAATCATTAATAAGTTCCAGATGCCCTCTTTCCTTTTGACAGGTTCCTTCATCAATTGAATTGAACAGCAGAAAGAATAAACAAAAAAGAGAAAAATTAATTTCTGTCACAGAAAAGGATGGCATTCCTGAAGAAATGTTCATTTGATTAAATCATAACATGAGATAAATGAGTGTATAATCAATTTAGTTTACTGAAGATGACAAAATCCAATAATTTTTTTCCCCTCTCTTTTGGAGATCTTAGATGTATAGCTAAGTACATTCAAGAAGGATAGTGACTGGAGCTTCTGGAATCGTCAAATAGTTTTATAATATATTAGATGCTGAAAACACTGAATAATTACAAATCAGGAGGAGGAGTTTCTTTTCCGAGCAAAAAGACTAGAGTATGCATGGAGAGTCAAATATAAGTGATACCATATATTATGAGGTCCAAACTCCGATTCTTCATGTACTCATACACAAGAAGCCGCTGGGCTCCATCTGAGCAACACCCAAGAAGGCGAACAAGGTTCTTGTGTTGTATGCTTGTGATCATCCTCACCTCTGCAAGGAATTCTGATTCTCCTTGCTGGGATTTGTCGAGGGACAATTTTTTCACAGCAATCAACCTTCCATCTTCTAGTTTTCCCTAGAACGAGATGACATATTAATTAGTATCCTGATCAAAATAATAAAAGAAATTAGACCCCTTTTTGAGTTCTTAACTGGACAGTGGTGAATATTTGGAGGTGCAAAACTCACCACAAGGAGGCCAGTACGAACAAATTTTCTGTAACATCTACATTCTACACAAAGTAACTATTCAAATGCTCCAAAATCATCTAGTCAGTTGTCAACCTACGTATAGGTCAAAGAGGGCCTTGGTCTCCCTAAACTTTGAAATTAAAGGCATTTATTTCTCGTAATATGTTTCTTTCTACCTTACATCCCTTCCCCCACCCAGTTTAAATTCTAGCTGCTCCCCTGCATCTCGTAACCCCTAATCTGACAACGTAGGAGACACATGTGGTAAGACTCATTTATTGTTAGATCCAATCTTCCATTTTGAATCCTTAGATAAATAGGTGGAAGGTCATCAAAGAGTTTGGTAGTCATAGTTAGGATTTTTCCCAAGTATGTAAAAGAAAATACAGATGGGAATCGAAATTCACAGAGAAAATTTTCCTTAGAAGCAGTAATACCCGATAGACAGGACCAAAACCACCTCTTCCAAGAAGATTACGTTGGTGGAAATTTTTAGTTGCCTTCTTTAATTTGTGGAAGTCAAAATAGCTGATTGTTCGAAGATTTCCGCTAAAGAAATCAGTAGAACCTGCAACGAAATGACAAAAAAGTTTTAATCATGACGCTCATCGAAGTTTCTCTAAGATTTCACACATCACCAAAATATCTACCATGCTGCCTTTTAGCACATCCAAAGAACTTTTTCAGCTCCGCTGGTTTGATAATTTTCCAGAACACAAATAAGAGAATCAGCAATATTAGAAGCACAACTATCCCTCCAAGGAAAAAGAATAAGGCCGCCGAATTCTGCTTATTAGGAGAGCCCCGTATTTCACGATGTGCAGGAGGCGGACCGAACGCTGAAAAATATATATATATATATATGTATATATATCAAACTGAATTGAAGTTAAAAGCTTTTCAAAAGAACTTTTTTTTATTTGTTTTGTTTTATTTTTTATTTTCTGCTTGGGAACGAGGGAGATTACTTTGGCTAAATTGCAAGGGACATAAAAAAAGCTAAGGGCGCATTTGATATGACGTGAAAATCAAAACTAATTCATTTTATCATATAAAATTTGTAAGAGATGCATCTTAGTGAAGTGCAGCCATTAAGGAAAAATGAGAACCATCTTCACAACTGATGATGAAGAATTGATACAATGAAAAGTTCTGGAACTGACATATACAAACCCTCCAAAGTACAGGAGAAAAATACTAAAACATTAACCGACCACATGTATATATGTGCGGGATATATATGACTTGCAAAAAAAAAAAATTAAATGAAAAAAAAATAAGGAGAAAAAAATTAGTGTTCACGTTGATTTGGAGCAAACAAGAAATAACAATAAACAAAATACATTTCCATTACAGCTTGGAACAAAAATATAAAAAGACAATCTAGCGTACAAGACTTTCATCAAAGTCTATCTTTATTAAACTCGTGACACCCAAGTTCTAATGGAACAACTTTACCCCTGTGCCAAAGCTCGTACTCACTGAGCAATAAAATAAAAAGAAAAAATTTCATAGTGTTTTGGACTAAAACAAAAAAATAAAGAAGGAAAAAAAATTACAGTGGTTTGGACAAAAAAGGGAAATAAAATACGAAGTTAATAAAACAAAAAATTGATGTTTTACACTTTTTTGACCAAACAAAATATAAATAAGAAAAATATGTTTCATACTAGTTTGGACCAAAACAAAAAATAAATTACAAGAAGAAAATTATTTTTTCACACTGGTTTGAACGAAGAAAAAACAAATGGATGTGTCCATATAAATAAAGAAGCGATATTAAAAATAAATATACCAAATCAGTTATACAGTTTATAAAATTCTTAGTACATTGTGAAAAAGTGATTAATAAATTAATAAGTGTTAACAATCTCCCTTAATATTGATTATTTTCACTGGACTCTTTTATTTTTACAAGTTAGCCTCTATCTTTTTCAATTTTTTTTTTAAGTTTACAAAGTTAGATTGCTTGTTTTTTAATATTTTGCACATAAAAATATACGTCAAACTCGTACAGAACAGTTGCATTTTCTATGCATGGATACATGCTTTGCATGCATACACAGAGACGTTTGTTTAGCTGTTGTGGCATCATAAAAAATTACATACATAATAAGTATATCAACTAGCTCTCTTCCCCGCTGTAATCTTTCGTATTAACTCTTAAGAAAAAAAAATCAAAAAAATTAAAATAGTAGAATCTTCTTAAGTTCCAGTTCTGTCACAGGTAATTAAAGATCATTTTGTTCAAAGAACAAAAACGAGAAAGAAAAAAAGAGGGTCACAGGTCATGCAATCTCAGGTGCTGTTTGTTCCCAGTAGTAGTAAGTAAGAAGGATGCGAATCTCATGTAGTGTGCTGTTTGTTCCCAGTCGTAGTAAGTAAGAAGAATGCGAATCTCATGCAGTTCAAAGGGCATGAGAATTAAACGCTTTTGAATAAAAAATGGGTTCTTAATTAAGAAAATACCCGTGTATTTGCATTAGTGAGCCGCCCACGTGAATATGTTGCTTAACCTTAACTCTGCATGTCATAGAGGAGAAAAGTTCAATGTCAATGTGTACCTTCTGATGCTAAACAGCGCATCTCTTTTTCTGATATCCGCAACAGACTCTTGACTCCTTGCCCGAAAAATGATGGCTTCTAATAGAATCAGCCAATTTGCCCTTTTTTTTTGGCGGGTTCAAAAGAATAACGGTAGGCCTTCAAGAGATGGCAGTCAGCTTATATTTCTCTTACCTTTTCTTCCTTTCTTTTGGCAATCCACAGAGAGAGAGAGAGAGAGAGAGAGAGAGGACGAGGTGAAGGTATTAACAACCTGGAAATGATCGAAGGAATGGAATTTCGGACGAATCGACGGGTACAATATATTTGAGGGAAGATAGAGCGATGGAGACGGGGAGGAAGATCCAAACGTGTTGTTTCCAGTAGACGGCAAATGAATCTTTTTGATAATAAAATATACAATAATGCTTACATAACACACCCTGTTATCGTCCAAAATCACAGCATCTTCTGGTACCATATGTAAAAATTGGAGGACCTCCAGAGGCAACCGGCTGCTCTGATCCTTCGCCATTC
>CM065396.1:0-7500 GCA_033060915.1 Euryodendron excelsum
ATTACAACAGATCATATTCTCCATAATAATGGAGTTGCAGAATACAAGAAATCAAAGTCTCCAAAAACAGTGGAGTGCCAGAATACAATAAATCAAAATCTTCAAAACAATGGAGTTCCCATGTTTTGAAAAATAATTATTACATCTGATTCTATGCATCCTTAAACCGGAGTTCACAATCTAAAAATCATGTAAAAACCACAATCACATAACATACATCCATGTGACCATAATAACCAGGCAAAACGCTGCAAAACAGAGGTTAGTACAAATTCACGTTCTACCCTAAACATGCATGGAACCGATTTTCGGAGAACATGGTAGGTATTATACGTATACAGTATCAATCAAGGCTCTGATACCAGTTGTTGGGGACTGCCAAATTTCTCACGACCTGGCTATAGTGTATACGCATACTATCAAAAATTTTGATCTGATTAGCATAGCCTAATCTATGTGATTAGAATCATACCTTCGAGATCTCTCTGGTTTGATCCCGAATAACAAGAATCAACACTGAGCACGAAGCAACCGCTCAAACTCAACCTTCGGACTTCTGCTATATCCCTCGTATACGCATTGCTCTACAAAGAGTGGACTCGCCGCTGCTAGGGTTTCTCTTCCTCATAAAAATGTGTATCTCTCAATTATGTGTAGAGCGTCACCCTAGCAGCTCTTAGAGCGCGTATATATATAGGTTACAACAGGGACCATTGGATTAGTATAACTAGGGCTTCCTACGCAAATAAAGACTCCTAATCTAACCAGGATTAATCCTTATTTACGTAAATTATAATTTATACCACTAACGAATTATAATTGCACTCCCTGTTATATTAGAAATCATATTTAATAGACTTATTTAATTTGTTGAGACCTTCCACTTAACTTATTTGATATGTCGGATTCATAAACTACCTACAGGGTTTGATATAATCAAAACTTATAAGCTTCCTCAAGGGGGTATCATCAATCCCTATACGGGGACGTGGATTCCATCAATAATAAATATTCACCATACATGTAATGTTATTGTCCAACTCACTGAGTTTATTGATCCACAAAGAATCTCACTCTTCTGTGAATCAAAACAATAAATACTACATGCACGTGTCTATTTATTATATTAGGATTAAAAGCATAAGCACTCATAATAATCATGAGCTATTAATTATTTTATGTAGTCAGTCTAAAAATAATTGCCTCAACAGGGTCCTGTTCAATACACACAAAGTGTACTAGTACAAGAAATTGAAACTATACCGTTCCCCATAGTCAAGACAGACCTATTGCAACCTTGTACTACAGTCCTACTGATGGTGTGTCCATTTCCATCTAAGACTGTAAACGATAAACTTATATTCCATAAGAACCGATGATCTTATCTTCCGTGTGTAAGTGGTACTCTACATACCAAATCATCTACTATATAGAATAAGAGATACACATGTATAATCATTAAATAAATAACGTAATGCATACATTTCTTATACAGATTCTCATTAAAATGGAATAACTAATTTATTAATAAATACTAAAGCGATTACACAAAGTATGTCTTTTAGTATAAATTCCCAACAGATATCACTAAGAATCCTTGTTTGCCACTTCGCTGAGTTATGGGGGTTCGGGCCAGCGCCCCCGATGACGGGGATCGACGTGCCCGGTCAGGTCGCGGGGGCCCGGGGGCAGCGTCATCGGCAGGGGTTCGAGGGCAACGCCCTCGAAACCCAAACGAAAATTCCACATCATGTTCTTAGGACTATTCCTCACGTCTTTAGGGTTTTTTCAGTTTTCTACCTTTGTTTCCTTGTGCCGCTGCTGTTGCTCCATCTTCTTTGATTACAACAAATCATATTCTCCATAATAATAGAGTTACAGAATACAAGAAATCAAGGTCTCCAAAAACAGTGGAGTGCCAGGATACAATAAATCAAAATCTCCAAAAGAGTGGAGTTCCCATGCTTCAAAAAACAATTATTACATCTGATTCTATGCCTCCTTAAACTGGAGTTCAGAATCTAAGAATCATGTAAAAACCACAATCACATAACATACATTCATGTGACCATAATAACCAGGCAAAACGTTGCAAAACAGAGGTTAGCACAAATCCACGTTCTACCTTAAACATACATGGAATCGATTTTCAGAGAACATGGTAGGTATTATACATATACATTATCAACCAAAGCTTTGGTAGTATGTTGTGGGAGGAATGTTGTGACTCAGGCTGATACTGAAGCGCATCGTGCAGATACCGTCAACACGTTGGTTCCACAACCAAGGCGCGATGATGGTGCACAAGGATCAGAATTAACAGATCAATCCGCTCGTAATACACAGACACTAGTCGTGCCTCGTCATAGTAGGAGGGTTGTACACCAACCTGATCGGTATATGTTCTTGGGAGAGTCCTTTGATAGAATCCCTGATAAACTAGATACTGAACCCACAAACTACAATAAAGCACTTCAAGATAAAGACGCAGAACTTTGGATAAAGGCTATGAAATCAGAGACGGAGTCCATTTACTCTAATCAAGTCTGGAATCTTATAGAACCACCCGAAGGGATAAAGCCCATCGGATGCAAGTGGATCTATAAGAAGAAGAGAGGGGCAGACGGTAAGGTGGAAACCTTCAAAGCTGGGCTTGTTACAAAAGGGTTCACTTAGAAAGAGGGGATCAGCAAACAATCTGACAGACCCCTTTACAAAGACCTTACCAGCAAAGACTTTTGAGAGTCATTTAGAAGGGATGGGACTTAGATGCATTACAACATGGCTTTAAGTCTAAGTGGGAGATTGTTGAGAATTTATACTAAAAGACATGCTTTGTGTAATGGCTTTAGTATTTATTAATAAATTAATTATTCCATTTTAATTAGAATCTATGTGAGAAATGTTTGCATTGCATTATTTATTTAATGATTTTGCATGTGTGTCTCTTATTCTATATAGTAGATGATTTGATGTGTAGAGTACGACTTACACACGGAAGATTAGATCATCGGTTCTTATGGAATATAAATTTATCGTTCACAGTCTTAAATGGAAATGGACACACCATCAGTAGGACTGTAGCACAAGGTTTTAATAGGTCTGTCTTGACTATGGGGAACGGTATAGTTTCAACTTCTTGTACTAGTACACTTTGTGTGTATGGAACAAGACCGTGTTGAGGTAATTGTTTTTATACTGAGTATATAAAACAATTAATACCTCATGATTATTGTGAGTGCTTATGCTCTTAATCCTAATATAATAAATAGACACGTGCATGTAGTATTTATTGTTTTGATTCACAGAAGAGTGATTTCTTTGTGGGTCAATAAATTCAGTGAGTTGGACAATAACATTACGTGTATGGTGAATATTTATTATTGATGGAATCCACGTCCCCGTATAGGGATTGATGATACCCCCTTGAAGAAGCTTATAATTTTGATTATGTCAAACCCTGTAGGTGGATTATGAATATGACATATCAAATAAGTTAAGTGGAAGGTCTCAAGGAATTAAATAAGTCTATTAAATTTAATTGTCAGTAATTTAATTTAACAGACGTGTATCTGTAATCTTAACGTGGGGAGATAAATAAGTATTTAATAATATGGAGCTCGAAATATGATTTCTAATATAACAGGGAGTGCAATTATAATTTGTTAGTGGTATAAATTATAATTTACGTAAATAAGGACTAATCCTGTGGTCCCTGTTGTAGCTTATATATATATACGCGCTCTAAGAGTTGCTAGGGTTACACTCTGCACATAATTGAGAGATACACGTTTTTGTCAGGAAGAGAAACCGTAGCAGCGGCGAGCCCACTCTTTGTAGAGTAAGGTGTGTACGAGGAATACAGCAGAAGTCCAAAGGTTGAGTTTGAGCGGTTGCTTCGTACTTAGTGCTGATTCTTGTTATTTGGGATCAAACTAAAGAGATCTCGATGGTATGTTTCTAATTACGTAGATTAGGCGTTGCTAATCAGATCATAATTTTTTGGTAATATGTGTATACACTATAGCCAAGTCGTGAGAAATTCCGCAGTCCCCAACAACATCTTCCAAAGAAACCTGAGAGGAAAAAGAGGATTTAGTAGATTCGTGAAATGATGAAATAAAAGCTGTGAAATTGCACGACTCTTCCTCAAAAGAGGAATCCTCAGACTCTTTTGAGATGGTGTCATCCCAAGTGAGCGTCATAGTCCTATTTTTTTTCTTTTTCTTATTTGGACATTCTTGGGCAATGTGACCAAATCCTTGACATTCATAACATTTAATGGACCTGGACTGCTAAGATGTAGATGTCTTTTTCTCATTGATTTGAAAAGGTTTAGGTTTAGAATCCAACTTACAGGAAGCCTTCTTTTCAGTCTTAAAACCAATGTTCTTTCTATTTCTAAGGAACTTCTTAAACTTTTTCGCAAACAATGCCATCTCAGCATGGTCAAACTCCAATTCATCCTCACTTGTGTTTTCATGGTCTTCTTTGACCGATTGAAGAGCCATGCTGTTATTAGTCCTCTTGTTCTATTTTAAATTCACTTCATATGTTTGAAAAGAGCCAACAAGCTCCTTAACTTTGAGAGCATCAACATCCTTACTCTTTTCGATGGCTGTAACTTTAGACTGAAACCGTTCTGAAAGAGATCTTAAGATTTTCCTAACAATTTTGGAGTCAGAAATTTTTTCTCCAAGATTGAAGCTGGAATTTACTATGTCACTCAGTTTTATGTAAAATGCATTAAAGATTTCATTTCTTCCATTTGAAGAGTTTCAAACATTGTGGTCAACCTTTGAAGTTTTGAAAGTTTAACGGCACTAGTGCCTTCATGAGTGACCTCTAGTATATCCCAAACTTCCTTAACAATCTCATATTTTCAAATTCTATGAAATTCTTCAAGAGATACACTATTAAAAATAGCATTCATGGCTTTGTTATGCCATCCACACTCTTCCAATTCAGTTCTATCCTATTCAGACACAGATTTGGGAACTTTCATATTTTTAACAAGTTTAATTGGTGGAGTCCATCCTTGTAGAACACTAACCCACACTCTTTCATCAATAGATTTCAAAAACGCACGCATCCTAGCTTTCCAATAAAGAAAATTTAAGCCATCAAACAAAGGAGGTCTCACGGTTGAGCCACCCTCTCTGGAACCATCCATGATACAAGAACACTCACAAGATCACACTAAAGAAAATAATTTTGAAAAACTGATCTTAGAAGTGTCCTACTCTAATACCAATTAAGAAAAAAAGTGTTCTTGCAAGAAGGCTTAATTCATCCAATGTGGACCTAGAAGGGGGGGTGAATAGGTCTCTACTTCTTTTTCATGCAAGTTCAAGTAATAGAGAAACTAAATTCAAATGGACACAACAACACAAGCAAAGCAATTTTGGTGTGAAAACCCTTCCGGGAGAAAATCACGGGGCCTAGCCTAACTCCAACCAAGCACTACAGTATGAACAAGGTACAAGAGTGTCTTACAACCATTACACTTGTTGAATCCTCAACACTTGCACCTACACCTTGTACTCCTTCGAATCCATGAACATGTTCACGAGCACTTGGAACCTCATTGAATTCTTAATGAATCACTAATGACTTGAATTCCATCAAGCCACTCTAGTCTCTTTCGAAAATGGAAGGATAATGAAGAGTGGAGTCTTCTTAAGACTTTTCTCAAACACCTAGTGGGCAATCTTAAAAGCTCTCTCTATTGTTGTATAATGAGCACTCTTCTTTCTTGTATATGCACTCAACAAGAGAGAGAGAGAGAGAGGTCTGTCTATGCTTGTGAAACACACTTTCAAACCACCAGTTGTTCTACAAACTCTATCCACCCGAGCTACACTTCAAGCTGCTTGAAAAAATTCAAGATGTTCCTCAAGTTTCAAGAAAAGAACGAGAAGAACATGCCTTTTTGGAAGCCCAATATTCATGCATCTATGGCTATCCCAAAACCTTCTACCATGATTCCTTCATACAATCTAGCACTTTCTCACCACATTCTTGAAGAAAGCATCGCAATAGCGCAAAACATGGAAGTGGGGGACACTTTGTCGAGAAACAATTTTTGAACCAGTTGAGGGACCCCGCTTTAGCGGGGTGGATTTTGCCTATGAGCGGGCGACTCTGGAGCTGGATTTTTGCTGAGGCATTGGGAGCCCGCTAGAGCGGGGTTGAAAGCCCCCCAAGAGCGGGGTGTTGGGACTATGAACAATTTGCAACTCCATCTTGTTCACTGCTTGTTTCTTTGGCTTTTTGGAGGTTGATTTGGAATTGATGTTTGAATATGATTACAAATAATTAAAATCACTCAATCTCACTTAATTTATACAATGCACAAATGGCCAAATTTCCTAACAAACCTAATTGGACCAAATTATACTGACTGAAAAAGAAATTTAGATATTGTGCGGACTACTAAAGAATATAAGTTTGTGCTCACTGAGGTCTGTCTACCGGAACTTGGTGAGGGGGCAACAGATGAGGAAACCAAAGCTTACCAGAAATGGGTAAAGGCTGATGAGATGTCGCGGTATTACATTTTGGCATCTAAGTCGAATGTTTTGCAACATCAGCATCAGGCAATGCCCACTGCCTATGACATGATGAAGAGCCTCAAAGATATGTTTGGGGATCAGAATCGTGCTACTAGGCTAGTTGCTATGAGAGACCTAATGAACACGACTATGGTTAAGGGGACCCCAGTCAGGGATTATGTTCTGAAGATGATGAGTCTTCTGATGAACTAGAGATCCTTGGAGCTAAAATCGATGGGGAAACCCAAGTTAATATCATTCTCCAGTTATTGCCTGATTCTTTTAAGCAATTCTGCCTAAACTACAACATGAATAAGTTCTCGTATTCAATGACAAAGCTTCTTAAAGAGCTTCAAGCAGCTGAGGGCCTCATCAATAAGCCAATTTTTGCTCTTGTTACAAACAAAAGTTTTACTTCTAAACCGAAAGGCAAGAAGAAGCAGAAAAAGGTTCAGAAACAGAAAAGAGTTCCTCATGCACTGCATGGGACTCAAAGAGGAGTGAAAAAGCCCAAAGGTAAATGTTTTGTATACAAGCAGTCGGGGCACTTAAAGTTGTAATGTCCGGTCTATCTAGCCAAATAGAACAACAAAGGTAAATCTCATTCACTAGTAGTTGAAACATGTTTAGCAGTGTTATCTACTAGTACATGATGTGTAGATACGTGAGCTACTAATCATATATGCAATTTTTTGCTGTGGTTCCACCAAACATGCCAACTTAGTGATGGAGAGATTTACATCTTTTTGGGAGACGGCACGACAGTGTCCGCAGTTGCAGTAGAAGATATTAGTATTTCTTTTGGTAGAGATAGGATTTTAGTATTAAAAGACTCTCTTTATGTACCTTCCATTAGAAGGAATTTGATTTCAATTTCTAGATTGGTTGATAATGGATATTCTATTTTAGTAACTATGTTCTTATTAAGTTAAATAAACATGTTATC
>CM065396.1:12500-82500 GCA_033060915.1 Euryodendron excelsum
CGCAATGCAAACATTACTCAGACATATTTTTATTAAAATAAAATAATTAATTTATTAATAAATACTAAAACTGTTGCACAAAATATGTCTTTTATATAACTCCCTAACAGGCTAAAAACGTCTAATGTATAAATGGCGAGTCACCGAAACGCGCCCGTCATTTATATGACGGAGTCGCCCAATGTCATCTTCCTATCCACGAAATTGTGTCCTTCAAAAAAGGAGTCAAGCCAGTTTTTGGAGGGATTTAATGATGAAATGGCTCCAGCCAAGCCACCTTTGACCGACGAGCTAAAAAATGTCTTGCAAAGAGAGAGAATTTCAAGATCCTTTAATTCTTTGGGTTTCGTGGCTTGCCCTATTCAAATCCAAAAAATGACCCTAAGTCATCCAGCAATCTTCCCCCATTCTTCTTTTCTTTGCTTTTCGTCGATTTTTGCATAAAACTGCCATGGTGTCACGATCCAACATTTTGTGAGCTTGGCAGTCACAAATGTGGCCCGTGCGGCACCTGCAAAGTCCGTCTGACAAACCAGCCATACCCAAATCATCTCATTTGGAAGCTAGAATTGAGCGTTAATGGTCAACCGTCAAGCAACCTCCATTAGAGAATGGGTGGAAGTAATAAACATATTTCATTGATAAAAACATTATTACATAGCTCACATATGTACAAGACATGCCTCTAGCCATACAAGAAGTTGTGGGGTGGAGGGTGGTAGGAGCATACTCCCCCCCCCCCCCCCCAACCCTTTATATATGCTTTTTAAGCGATTTCAAAACTGATACAACAAAACATGACACCCCTACGAGGAGTCATAATGGGTCTACAAAAATATATACAAGGAATTTGACCAAACCCTTTTACAATCATCTATATATGACCTTAAACTAATTTTCTAGCCCTTTGGAAAAATTATAACAGGTCTCCTCGATAGGGCTAAGACACTACCAACTTGGATGCTGCACTCCTTGACAAGGGAAAATCTACGCGTGCATCCGATACAAAACTTACACTCTTAGACTCTATACAATATGTACAAATGAGTCTAGGTTGGCACGAGTCTAGAAAATGAGGGCATGGGCCCGGCCTTGAAGTCCACCTCCTGACATGGCTGAATGCTAGTGAGATTATCTCGCCCCTCACCCTTGCCATTGTCATAGGCCAAAGTGAGGTTAATCGACTCCCCACCTGGCTGCATTATTGGGCCATCCTTGAGGCACCAAAGGAGTGGTCTTGGGTTTTGTTTGGACAAAGTTTAGGCAACCCTTGGGCACAAGTTTGGCACAAGTTTGAGCTATCATGGAGCGCGAAGAAGCAGACCATGACACTCTCCCCCACTCGAACTGTCACCGTCCTTGGTGACAAAGATTTGATTTGTTGAAGTTGAAGTTGAAGTTGTGTCGCCTCTCGGACTATCTCGGCACTTGATGAGCAGCTTCTCTAGCTCTTGCCTCTCGAAGATATCCGGCTAAAGTGGGGCACACGGCTTGATCACCCCCCCCCCCTCCACGGGCACAAGCTGATGCACAAGATCCACCCCTTTTGATGAAGTGGTTGATATGGCCTCCTTGGCCGGGTGCCTCAGAAGTCCGTCTCCAAGTTGCCTCCTTGAATTTTTTAATTGAATTAGTCACCTTGATCGAGCGCCATAGAAGTCCGTCTCTAGGTCGCCACCACAAATGCTTGATTGATTTGGCCCACCTTGGCCAGGAGTCATGGAAGTCCGTCTCCAAGTCGCCTCCCTGAATACTGGGTCAATTTGGCCACACTCTTGGCCGAGCAGCTTAGAAGTCTCGTCTCTAAGTTACATCCTCGAATGCATCCCTGCCCTTGAACTTCATGCCCCTCGTGGGCATTGCTTGCCCTCTTGACTTGGTCTTGAAAATCCGTCTTCAAGACTTTTGAATGGAGTTGGAACCACTGCCTCCACCTTACCGCTTTTTGGGCTACCTCTTTGTTGCTATCTTGACTTGGTCTTGAAAGTCCGTCTTCAAGACCCTTGAATGGAGTTAGACTTACTGTCACCTCCGTACCCCTTCATGGGCCAACTCTTTGATAGATTTGGGAACCGCTCCCTTCTTCGAAGCATCTCATTGTTTGCTTGAAATCTCCACCCCTCCTAGGTGGGAGTTGTTGAAAGACCTTGAGAATTCATTGTCCCAACCATCGTCCCGTAGGCTCTTCACACTTGGCCTCCAACTATCTCGTGGTTGAGAACCAGCTTCCAACCCTGTTGGTGGACATGGCGCGAACAATGTGTAACTTGTGCAGTCTGTCGCACAAGAAATGGAATGGCAACATGACAATCACCAATCCAAAGCAGTTATGGCCTTCCTCTTGAAGTCCAACCCAAGGATAGCTGCTACTAGTCCATGGGCACCACCGAACATGCTCCCTCATGAGCAATCTTTAATATTAGGACTGACTTGAACATGCCAGCGATATCCCCACGTTGAACCGGCTAAAGCAATCTCTTCCAAGGCTTCTCCGTCCCGTCGATACGGCCTTGATTTGGTGTTAACGCCTTTGTCACTCTAGACTTGGAGTTCAACACCGCTTCCCTATGTCTGGGCTAGAACATCTCCCTTCTTGCCACTCTTGGCTTTATGAGTTTGATGAATCCAACCCATCAACAACAAGCAAATATGCATCAGGAGATCTCAAAACTGTTTTAGGCACCACCGGCCTAATGGTAGCAAAGTGACATCTCGCAAGATGTGGCTCGCAAGCCAACCGTCCCCTTAACAGCCCTTCACTCCATCGCCATACTCCGATTGCTTTAAGATACTCCACCAATGACAATGCACCCCGAACTCAACCGAGGTGAAACATTAAGTCACATAAGCTTTGCACGGTCCTTTAGTAGCTTTGAAGTCAAATCCCTTCATTGGCACTCTTGCCTTAGTTGGAGTAAGGAAACACCCCACTAGGTGTGGCTCACCAGCCAACCGTTACTCTTTACGGCCCTTGACTCCACTTTGATATTCAAAACTTGCACACCACGTGGTCCGTTGCATGGGTGACAAGAATTAGGACCCCTATGCTTGCCCTCTCTTGATGGAAGTCCTTCCCGTGCCATTTTGTTTGTTGTTGTTCCATCCGTCTTCCTTAAAAGATAACTCGACACTAGCTCCCCCACTCTTGGGCTTACCGGCACTTGTGGCTCCCCCACTCTTGGGTTTACCATGCACTTTGAGATGATTCTAGATGTGGCTCCCCCACTCTTAGGTTTGCCGTATACTTGAGACTTGCCATTTCCCACACCCTTGCTGGTTTACACTTCCCAGGCTGTTGTGGCTCAAAGACATAGCCTTCAAGGCATTCCATTGCATTTTTGGGCACCCACGCCCTAGTTGCAGGCTCTTCCAGGAAGTAGAACAACTAGTCCCTCATGGACATGTCTCCTATGTCAAGCATTGGGCAAAGAACTTGCTTAACATTATCACCCGATTGGCACCGATGTGCACAAAGCTTCATTAGGCCCGCCGGCCTCTTTACTTGTTCCGGGAAAGGACAGCCACTTGAGTTCCACTTGAACTCCTTCCATCTTGGCATTGCTGCATAGGCCCAACCATTGCTCCATGTGCATCGTCCTCCACCTTTGTGGCTCTCTTGGACATGCACGTAGTAGTTTTGGATGCCTCTCATCCTCTTTGGCATCCCTTGTACCCCCGTCGACACGTTGGCACAAGAACTTGGCACTTGCATGCGACGTGTCTCCCACCGATACTTCTGTCTCAGTTTGCTTCATTAGCGCACGTAGGCACGTGGCTTGGCCCTTGCACTTTCTCAACTTGTGCTTGGCCCACCGTTGCTCCATTGCCCCCTTTGCCACTAGCTATTTAGGGGTGTGTCAACACAATGACACTACCATTGGAGCCTCCCGAGTCTTGCCCGTCCTCTTGGGCTTGTCCACCACACTTCTTGATGGGCACCGTCTTACCATTTAGCCACCGCGACATTACATCCACCGAGCCCACCGGCATGCGCTCTCCGTGCTTGAGTCACCATTCTTTGCTCTTTCATTGCTTCCTTTCATTTTTGTAGCTGGACGGCACCAACTACATTCCCACGGTCCGTTGTGGGCATAAGGTCAGCCACTATCTCATTGTAGCTTTCTCACCAACCAATGCTCTGATACTAACTGTCACGGTCCGACATTTTGTGAGCTTGGCAGTCACAAATGTGGCCCGTGCGGCACTTGCCAAGTCCGTCTGACAAACCAGCCATTAATGGTCAACCCTCAAGCAACCTCCATTAGAAAATGGGTGGAAGTAATAAACATATTTCATTGATAAAAACATTATTACATAGCTCACATATGTACAAGACATTCCTCTAGCCATACAAGAAGTTGTGGGGTGGAGGGTGGTAGGAGCATACTCCCCCCCCTCCCCCCCCCCCCAGCCTTTATATATGCTTTTTAAGCGATTTCAAAACTGATACAACAAAACATGACACCCCTACGAGGAGTCATAATGGGTCTACAAAAATATATACAAAGAATTTGACCAAACCCTTTTACACACATCTATATATGACCTTAAACTAATTTTCTAGCCCTTTGGAAAAATTATAACAGATCTCCTCGATGGGGCTAAGACACTACCAACTTGGATGCCGCACTCCTTGACAAGGGAAAATCTACGTGTGCATCCGATACAAAACTTACACTCTTAGACTCTATACAATATGTACAAATGAGTCTAGGTTGGCACGAGTCTAAAAAATGAGGGCATGGGCCCGGTCTTGAAGTCCACCTCCTGACATGGCTGAATGCTGGTGAGGTTATCTCGTCCCTCACCCTTGCCATTGTCATAGGCCAAAGTGAGGTTAATCGACTCCCCACCTGACTGCATTATTGGGTCATCCTTGAGGCACCAAAAGAGTTATCTTGGGTTTTGTTTGGACAAAATTTAGACAACCCTTGGACACAAGTTTGGCACAAGTTTGAGCTGTCATGGAACGCGAAGAAGCGGACCATGACACATGGCAAGAACAACTTTATGAAGCAAAGAACAAATTTTAGGAAGGCAATCAACAAAACACGAATTCAGCAAACTCGAAAAAACATTTGCAATTTTTGAGGTTTGAGAGAAACAATGAGGGATGGCCCAAGCTACAACAACCGAAAGCTCGAAATCCTTCCCGCAGGACATGGACCTCGAAACCCCCATATGACAACGATGCCGATGAAGCCCCAGCAACGATGCGGCGAACGTAGTCATAAATAAATTGTAAAATAAACCCATTTGGTAAAGAGCCCTCATTTATTAACATTTAAGATCAACACCATACCAATTTTAGACGATTTGCACCCTAACAAAAATGATTCTTTTTCCAAGCATAATTTGGACCCAAGGATGAAGATTCTATTTCTGGTCAAGAAATTATTTTGTACTTAGTTGGGATATTGAGCTTTTGAATCCTGCTACGAGACCTCAAAAAGTTGTGATAGAGCAATGTCGAGGTTAAGAACATCACAGGCGTATGGAGACTAGGACTTAATATTAAGCTAACCAATAGCTGACTGGAATGGAGGGTTGCAAGACACAGACCCCAATTTAATCATATACCAGCAGTTAGATGGCCGCATTCAATTTGTTAGTCTTCAATACCCGATTATTCCATTCCACTTCTTTTATGGAAACAGGAATAAAATGCTTCCACACTATATTCAACTAATGTCTATTCACTCACGGATGAAAAATGGCCATGTCCTGTGACAACAGACTCAATGTCAGGAAGCAGATGTGGTTCTACATAATCTAACCTTTAGTAGGAGGCAAAAGTACAAGCCTGATCATATATATAACGAGGTACAAGAAACTGAGACCTAAACAGAATAAAACATAGTACAACAATATATATCTCATTAAAATAGTGAAACGAATAAAATTAGCACCAACTGCTAATGGCAGATTATATACATAAATCTGATCCATATTACAGAACTTTCTACAATCATTATAGTGATACATGTGCCACTTGGCTCCACCACTAAACTACAAAAGCTAACAATTACATAAACTACAGAAGCATAAGTTAGAAAAGAATGGATAGAAGGAAGAATAAACCCCACGCTTAGTCAACTTTCTGCTAACTAGAAGTACATATAATCCTTTGCAACTTTGTATAGACTTTTCTGAGGGATCAAAAGTCTGATTTCATGAGCTTCACTCGAGGCTTTATATTGATGTTATCAAAGGAAGCCCCCTGCTCTACATGGATGTAATCTCTTGTTTTAAGAACCTGCAGGGTGGTCACATTAACAACAACAAAAAATTGGCTGATTATTCTAAAGATAAAATGAAATGAAGAGAAAACAAACAGAAAAAACAAAACATAATTAGAATGTAAGCAAAGTCAACAGAACTAAAACCTTCTAAGGAGACAAGCCATACTGAAAACCCAATGGAGGTCAAAGAAAAATGAACCAAAAAATGCATATTTATTTCTCCATAACAAGGAATATAATCCAACTAAATGGTCCAACTTATCCTCGGTGAAGAACTGCAAGTAGTTTTACAGACAATTTCCTGGGTCATGACATGGAATAACCACATTTTGGTTGAAAACACCCTCCGTGTATCATCCAAATCAAAACCAGCACAAATCCTAAGAAGTGTTGTTGAGAAGTAGAGCATCATGATACGATCATTCACTTGAGGTGCTGCCATTACAGTTACTGATTCAAAGAAAGGTCAATTTCTTGTGGCCCAATGTCAAGGCGGATTGAAACACACTTTATTGAGATTGTTTGGTTGAATTACATGTTTCGTGAATTTTTTTTTTTTTTAAAGAAAACAGGTAACAAGATTTTGTTTTTTTTCCCAAGAGAATTTGAGGTGGGAATAGGCTTCCATTCATCTAGGAAGTGCAGACACCCCGTTAGGGTGCCGTGTGCATATCTGACACATGTCAGATATAGACCCGCCGGGACACATGTCAGCAACGCAATTTTTGGCATGTATTATTTTTTCTTTTCTTTTTGTTATTTAGTGAACACGTCGGAGACACGTCTTGGACATGTCGGGGACACAAAAAAGGTTTAAATGTTATGTATTAAAAAATTAAATACAGCCAAATTTACAAATTTCAATACTTTAAAACACCAAAAAATAAATTGTGCCAAATAAGGAATCCCTGTTCTCATTTAGTGGCAGTTCTTCATTGCCAAATTGCATGCCCCTAATTCTTTTTTTTTCTTGTCCTTCTATGTTCTTCTTCCTCTTTCTTTCTTCTTCTTTGTCTTTTTATTCTCATGTAGTGGCAGAAATGGAGCCAAGCTTAGGCACAAATTGTTTCAAACAGTTCTACTGTAATCCATAAGGGGCCAGAACTCAGAATTAGTTTCTTTTCATTTTTCAAATTTAAGTCTTCTCGTTGGTGTCAGGATATGGGTTTAACTTCTTTTTATTATTGATGAAATTGGTTTTGTTACTTTTGTACATTAAATTAGCGTTATTTTTTTCAATATTTTTGGTGATTTGTGGAGGTTTCATTTATGTACATTAAAAATAAATAAATAAATAAATATTTATTTTGCCCTATCCCAGCCATGTCCATGTCCTCATTTTTTGAAAATTGCATTGTCGTGCATCCAAATCCTTGACCATATCCATACCCTTGTACCTATCTATGCTTCTTAGCCATTCACTGTCCATCCGCATGTTTTTACTTTATTTTGGTAAACATGTGAAAACATATTATTTGTGTTTTCATTTTTCAGCCTTCTTTTGTAATCAATTTGTAAAAAGCAAGAAATTATGATTCAAAAGTTTTTGGAAACTATAACACAAAAACGTGAAGCAAACAAGAACGATGGACCCTAAAATTTTTCTTGACAGATAAGCTCAATTAAGTCAGAAATACCTCCCCATCATTCTGCATTTGAACCTTTTTACCCCAAATCGGGTTGACAAAAAACCAGCAAAGTTAACAAACTCAGATTAATTTAGAGAGGCCATAGCTATATCTGACAAAACTAGTTTCACGGATTCCCCAACAGCCCTTATTTTTTGCATTTATACAGCTGATAATAGCTAAAACCAGATCTGTTTTGACATCGTTTTCCAATCATTAAATTCTATTCTACAAACCTAACCCTTCCCTCCAAGACTCCAAGCCCTCCCCAGCAGACCTAAACAAACCAAAACAACACAAACAACCATTCTCGGGTACTGTTTGTAGCACTAGAACATCCAAAAATTTCATCCCTGCCCTCACTTAATTAGAGCCCTAACCCTACTCCTACCATACCCAATAATAAGCCCTAAAATATATTTGTTATAAGTAAGCAATTTGTCAAGTGGAATGTTTTGAGAATTCATAAAGCAGAATAAATATTAAAAATACGTCAATCTCTTCTTAGCAAGTGATACACAATAATAACCACTCTAGACCTATTTTATTAAATATAAAAATTGAAGTGCTCTCAAGAGAATTGAAGTGTTGCCTTCCTAAGAAGTGAATTTCCTAAAATTGAAGCACACTATTCCGAATGTCAAGCATTTTATTCAATAACACCAACTCTATATTTTCTCTCTTCTCGCTTCTTCTTTAGATATTGCACAGATTATGATAGCAGAAAAAACTGAATACAACTGTACAGATTCTGACAGTGGACTTGCTAAATCAAAGGTATTTAGTGGTTCGTCTACTTTGGTGCAAGACAAAATCAAATAGTGGTGGAGCCAGGATTTTCACTTAGTGGGGTCAAGCCACATTTAATATTGAATTATACTCTTAATCTTCACCGCAACCTAATATCGTCTTACTCAAGCAAAAGACTAGGAAAAACAAGGGTAAATTACACATTGCACCTTGCACATTACACCCAATCTCACTTAAAGAACTTCACTTTTTTGTAACAATTAAGCCCTTACACTTTTAATTTTTTTGCAATGTCTACCTTCTCCTAACTTCTATTTGGGAAGTAGATAAAAATGCACATGTGACAATTGTTTTAAGGGCAAAAAGGGTAATTCACCAACTAAAATGCTACAATTAACTTGAAGAATAAACAACATACTTATTGTAAATATTTAATCAAATATGAGATTAGTTAACTTGGAAAATAACATTTACTTAAAAATGTAAATGTTCTCTCCCCCCAAGCACTGCACTGCCGTGCCCACCCCTGGCCTCCACACCTCCACTACCTTCTCTCCCCACGATACTCTCTCTCTCTCTCAAGAACTACACGTTCACCCATCATCACTCCATTACCTTCCACGCCCACACCCACCACCCTCCCCTCATCTCCATCACCATCACCCCACCATCAAACCCACTCCTCCACTGCCAAACTCAGCCCCTTCTTTCAAACCTATCATCCCTCATCCTCGAAATTTTTTTCTTCTAAATTTGTGTGCGCTTCTCATCACATCAATTTTTTTTTCAAAAAAACATCTTATATGAAATTGATCGTTAAAGAATGGACAAGGTCAGAATTTTGTTCATGCTTTTGATGAATTTTTCACAAGTTTGGTGAGAATGGACGAAGGGGCAAGGGCGACGAGGAGGGATAGGGGAGTGACGGATTAGGAAAGGGGTGGATTTTTGTGGGGGTGGCCAATAGTGGGGTGTTGCAGAGAGATCAGAAAGAGAAAGGGAGGTTGGTTTGGGTGTAACTGGGACTTCCAATATGTTACATAAACAAACACGTGGCAAAATATGATTAGTGGTTATTATATTTAGATATAAAGTACAAAAGAATGGAAATTAATTACTTTAGTTTTCATAGTAAAAGACAAATTTCTGTTTGTTGCTTAAACAGTAACTAACGGAAGGTTTACATTGGAACAAATTAAAAGTTTAAGGACTTGTTTGTTACAGCAAAAAAAAAGGTGAAAGGTCTTGAAGTGATATTGGGTCTACAGTGTAAGGGTGTGCAAAATGTAAGTCACTCAAAAAATAAACATAAGTAGAACGGACACTTTTTAAGTAGTAGTTGTTTAAGTTAGATGCATGTTGGACGACAATCATCTGATATTCCTTGATACATCTCGAACACAGGTCCAGACTTCAGATACTTGAGGGACACACATGTGCATCATTTAAACACAAAGAGAAAACATTGCAAGTTTGAAGAAAATAATTTATAATCCAGTGACAAAATAAAAACAATGTAGGTTTTAAATATTAATCCTTCCTCCATTAGAATTTTTAAACTCAGGAGTGCTAAAACCCAAACTTCCAGTGTATTTACAAATAAAGCTTTATAAAATTGATATTATGACTTTTTTCACACCTTTTTCTAACATGTGGAGTGTAAAAAATAATTTCTTACGATTTTGATATGAAAATATAAATATTTTTCATGTAAAAAAAACAATCGGTTATCATATGCATGTATAAATATAAAAATATATATTTATTGGTTATTGTATCTTTGGCGTGCCATGTCTTATATTTTTTAAAATAGTCGTGCCGGCATATCCGCATAATATGATACCCGTATTTGTATTTCTTACAATAAAACCATGACAAAAGTTCAATAAGAGTATTACTCTTATCCCCAAACAATTGAAAGATTGGACAAGTTTAATTCAATTGAAGAAATTAGAGTTTAGGCTTTTCGTCTACTCATCTTTTTCAATAAATTTCTGAAGTTCATTTTTAACAACTGTAAAGGCAATGTAAAGCTAGGAAAGACATTAAAAAGATGCAGTTGTTTTATCAATAGCCATAAATACTTTTGAAATGGGCCTAACCTTTCTAATACTAGAAGAAATACTACAATTTGTAAATAAATTCTTTTTAGTTATCGCCCTCATAGTTTAGAATGACTAAATTGAAATTCAAAAAAGAGAAAAGAAATAATGAGCCAAATAGAGTTTTGAATTTAAACTTGAAATTAGTTCTACGACTAGCAGTTTGTCTTATGCATAGTGTCCACCACACATCCAAACATGTCTTATTATTATTAAAGTTTTTAAAACTAAACACACTTCAAACTTTTGTGGGACACGTGTGCATGGTTAGACATATAAGAAACACATTGTAAGTTTGAAGAAAATAACTTATAATCCAATGATAAAATAAAAACAATATGGATTTATACATATTAATCATTCCTCCTTTAGGCTTTAACTTCCAATTTATTTATGGATAGATTTTTCTAAAACAGATATTAAGACTTTTCGCACCTCTATTTTAATAAGTAGAATGTAGAAATTGATTTATTACTATTTTGATAGAATAATATGTAAATAGTAATAATGTAAAAAATGAAGAACTAGTTATCATATTCATATTTTATGTTATATGTACTTAGGGTACAGATGTCGAGTGCGGGAGAGTGTCTAAGTGTGGGATTCATCTAATTCCCATAACCCGGTAAAATATTCATATCTTTTACAATATTTTTTTATTTTAAAGGATAAAATAGTGTTTACAATGTACTACAAAGCATTTCATACATAGTGTGGAAGTTTTATACATATTTATATAGTAGACTCAAATAACTAAACATTTTTATTGGGTAAATGTCCAACAATACATGTCGGGCATATATTCCATACCATACTTATGTTGAGTGTCTAACTCGAGTACTTCATAGATTTTGAAAGAGTCCACGTAACATAGTTCATGTAAACAAATTAAAGCAAATATTTCTTTGTTGTGTCTGTATCGTGTCGTGTCTTTATTTTCTTGAAAATTGTCATGTCAGCGTGTCCACTATAAATCAAGTCCACTATAAATCAAAATTAGGAGTTAATTCAATAAGACTAATGCTGCTATCCCACACAATTATAAGTTTGGAAATTTTGAATTCAATTGCAGAAATTAGAGTGTTTGCTTTTCGTTTACTCATCTTTTTCAATAATCTTCCTATTGTCAAACTCTTAGTTCATTCTTTTATTCTTAAGGTAATGTACAACTAAGGAAAACATTGAAATGTCACAATTATTTAATCAATACCTATAAATGCTTTGGAAATGACCCTACCCTAGGAAGCAAGGACACTACTTCTAAGAAGGTGACATATTCTTGTCAGACACACACTCCTCGACACGTGTAGAACACCCGTCCACTAAGAAGCATGGACACAGTAGCAATGAGGCAAAAATATATTTTTTACATATTTTATTTGCTACGTCCATGAATGTAACCTCCACAAACTACCAAAAACATAAAAATATGATATTAATTCAACATGAAAAACACATTAAACCCATAATTTAATCATCATTTAACATAAACCATGATGAAATATGTTTACAATTTAAACTTGCAATGTGTTTCATGTGTATCTAAGTGATGGATACGTATCTTTAGCATGTCCATTGAAAATAAATAAATAAAAATTCAAGACACAAATTGGCGTGTCCAGCATGTCTCGACATGACTGAGTATGCATGTCCGACACAGATATAACACCCTTTTAGGAGTATCTGTGCTTCAGACACCTGGGGTCAAAGAAAATCATTGGGAAACAAATTATAAAATATAAAATATAAAAAAAAAGTGGGTTTAAACCTATATCATCCTTACTTTAGAATTCCTAGTTTTAGTGATTCTAAGGCCTAAAAATTCCGCTTTTTGGAATAGGTATTTGGATTTTTATCAATAGTTTTTTGTTCTAATATCTAGCATGTGGAAAATAATTATTTTCATAGAATAAAATATAAAACGTATTTGTAATGTGAAAATTGAAGAAATAGTTTTTTACTTTTAGGTATACATATACCAATATATATTTTATGTGTTGTTGTGTCCCTGCCATGTTGTGTCTTGATATTTTTTAAAATTGTGTGGCAGCGTGCATGACGTATATGTGTCCCGTGTCCATATTCGCACTTCCAAGAAACCCCTTTCTAATACTGAAAGAAGGTTACTACAATTGGAAACTAAAATCTTGTTAATAATTATTACTCATGGTTCACAGCAAATACATTGAAATTAAAAGAATAAGAAATAATGAGGGGAATAGAGCTTTGAGTTTAAAATTGAAATTAGTTCTAAAACTAGCAGCTCACCCATACAATGCACAAGAAAAAATAAATACTTTTTGCCATAATATTTTCTAATTTTTTATTATGACACTCATATATCTCTTATATTATTTTGCATACAAGTTAAATAAAATTAAAAGCACTACTGATTTATATATACAATTATTGAACTTAATCTAACTTGGCTAAGTATATAAACTAAAAAAAAATTGTCATTGTGAAATATATATCCCATTATGTCATGGGGAGTTACATCATCTCAAGCACAAAAAATTCCCTGCACAAGGCTACTGCTATATATTTCTAATTCTTACAATAAATTAGACATTTCATTACATCATGGGCGAGAGAATAGATTTTAATTACTTCAATTGTATTTTGGAATCTTAGCAATTAAAAGAGAGTTTTAATTGGTATATTGAAGATAATGTTATAGAAATATGAATGAGAAAATAAATAAGAAACCCAATTTATCAGGCAATTATAGAGTCCTAACGACCATGTACTTATTGACTTTGTATTTTAGAATTCTATTCTAGGACTTTATATACAAGTAGGGAACCACATAACAAAACTACATATCCAAATATATATAGCATGATTAATTAATCTTTGTTATTTGTTCCCTTTATCATACATAACAAAAACGATGTTTAAGCTAATAGAGAAACTACATAACCTGTTTTGAGTTAATATGTATACTTTTGTCATACATTTTGTTATGTAGCATAGTTATTTATCAATTTTTTGTTCGTGTTCATTTTTTCATAAGTTCGTGTTTATTTGCATTTTAATGTGAAATTTTATTGAAGTATAATACCAAGGTCCAATATTAATTTACCCATACAAATTAATGGTTAGATTTGCATATAATTTCTATTATGCAGTTGTCTCCTAGAGATAGACTTTTTCAACTTTCTACTTTACCATTATATGTAATTAGAACTTCATAGATAACTGAACAGAGTGGACCAATTTTGATTGCCCCTATGAGGTGGCATTTTAAATATATAATAGCACAGGGAGTGCCACGTAGACGCCACCTAGGAGTGGCAAAAAATTGGGACAAACACTACCAATATATATATATGTGATTTCCTCGAGATAAAAGGATAATCATTCGTTTATTTTTTACACAGCTTAGTGGGGTCACTGCGAGAAAACCTCAAAAAACTTATAGAGACTAACTACTCCCACCACTTTCCAAATACGAGTGGGCTCAATTGACACAGTTCCATACATGTGGCTCCACTCCTTAAGTGAAACGCCAAGGGCATTGGGCTTGATTTTGTCAGGAAAACAAATTTTGCACTAATTTTGATAGATTAGTGGTGGAAAATTACATCTTAAAAAAGTAACAAAATGAGCCTTGATGCCACTTTGAATCCAGTTTCCTCCAAGAAAATGTTGTTCATCAATTATCACTACACACAAAGATACTCACCAACACGTAACGGTGACAATAGAATCAACCTTGAACTCAAACTTGTTAATCATAGTCCTAGACTCCTAGTAATGGCAAAATAGGGCCAATTCCAGACCTAAAGTGGTTATAGATTAAGTTTTAAAGTTGGAAAACCAAAAACAGGTGGACCAAGTCATCCTAGAAAGAACATTTCCAGAAAAAAATCCCACCTGAGAAAAGAGACAATGGCTCAGGAACAAAATTTATATCTTGCAGCAGCCAAAGAATTTTTAGCACAGCCATGAAGTCAGGACCTAACATGCTGATGCAAAAAAACTACACGACAAACTACTACTAATGAATGTTTCTTCAAAACTAAAAAAGCTTGAGATAAACATACCAATGCTTCAAAAAACATCCTTGACGCCTCCTTACGAGTTTTACCGACTAACAGGTTGTCCATTGGAAGAATCTTCCTTCCATACTCTGCTTCTTTGTCAAACAAGGATTGAAGATACTTGGCAACCGCTCTACAAGAAAAACAGAATCAAAAACTTTTTGCAGACCAGAACTTATGGAGATAAGTTAAGACATTTAAAATATTAGACAATATGTAAATGTTAACAAGAGGACAGAAAGGAAGATGTTCCCAAATCTCAACACTAATAAAAAGAGTAAG
The DNA here is from genome assembly GCA_033060915.1 of Euryodendron excelsum. Classification (NCBI taxonomy): domain Eukaryota; kingdom Viridiplantae; phylum Streptophyta; class Magnoliopsida; order Ericales; family Pentaphylacaceae; genus Euryodendron; species Euryodendron excelsum. The sequence continues at coordinate 27,551 of CM065396.1, forward strand.
GAAGTCATCTTCCAAAAAAATTAATAAGAGAACTCATCTTAAAAACATTAAAAAGATCAGTTGTAAATAGCAGTCTAACGGTCACAGCAGGACAGAAGAAAAGAAAACTTTTGCCTCTCCATAGTCATGATGCACATGCAGCCAAAATGTGGGATTACAAACACTATACCACCATTCTAGAGATCCGTTCATTCAAATGCATACCAAAAGCCCTTGGCCATGTTTGTGTCCAGGATAAATTTGGAGGGATTGCCTAACTAATCCTTGGGCCCACCTATCCCATGTTTGCGGTGGCAGAAGGGAGGGGGGAATTTTACGGGCCAACATTGTTTGTCCCAGCACTGATTGATTGAGGGTAAGAGTTGGCACAAGAACCAACGGATGACAAAAGTGAGGCCCCCCTTAATCCCATCCCTTGACAAAATATTAGAATTATATCAGAGAGAGAGAGAGAGAAAGGAGCAAGAGAAAAAAAGGGTAAAAAATTTTCCCCCCAAAACACAGAAAGAAAGAAATGAAGGGGACAAAAAGGTATGGGAAAGAATTTCACTACATTGATAAGAGAAGTCGTACAAACACAAAGACAGGCCTCCTATAGATACTTCTACATATGCCACGAATCATCAATATGGGACATGATCATATGCTTAACACGTCAGCATTAGAAACACCACGTGTTAAGCTTCCATAGGGAAGCGTGTTTTGTTAATTGAGTGACACATGTTGGGCTATGCCAAACTACCCATGTTAAGTTACGCCGAACATCTAACAGAGACTAACAACACTTGGTATGTGCTTTGGTCCCAGGAACAAGGCACCTTCTAGTGCGAGGAGCAGGAGTAGACATTGGGCTGGGCGGGGCAGGGCTGGGCGGGGCTACACAAAATAATTTTTCTTCGGCCCCAAAACCAAATCCCAAGCCCGTCCAATTAAAAAAAATTGGACGGGTTTGGGCAGGCCTATTGGGCTCGCAGGCCCATGGCCAGCCCTAGTTAGGAGTCTAGGGCCATGCGTCATAACTTCACTTGGCTCAACAGGTAAGACCAGGGTATGCCAAACAACTTGGCATGCCCTGCTTGACTCCAAAATATTGTGGTTTGGTGGCTAGAGATGAAGGGTTCGCCTCGACACTTCACCTCACATGGGTTAAATTACATTTGGCCAGTCCAACTAAAAGAGAGAGAGAGGGAGAGAGAGAGAGACTTCTCCATGGTTTGGTCTAGAGTTGTCTAAAAACATTCTTTACACAGCTAGGATCTTGCCAAGAACGCATGTTAAGTCTACCAACCTGATTAACTCCGAGAATGCCCCGAAGAACTCTAGTGACAAAGCCGCTAGAGAGTTAGCTCGCCTTCTATGAATAGAGCAATGTATTTAAATTTCCTAATTCATGTGACTTTGACGCCACTCTTAAGACTCAGAAGCTCTCTCTCTCTCTCTCTCTCTCTCTCTCTCTCTCTCGGTGAGCCACTTCATCATTCACCTGGTCATCCTTACCATCTCCAGTGCGTCCTACATCCTTTGCCACTTCTCTGATGAACCTTCATCAAACTCTTCTACACCGCTATCCTCCCCCACTATCTAATCATAAGAACTTCAATCCTTAGTTGTTAATTGTCAAATTGACCAGCATGTTCAAACCACCTATTTGACCAGGTTAGCTATTCATGGTTTCTTAATACACCATCGACAGTGCAATAGTCAAAGGATAGCCTCTTTAGAATCCCAAGTAAAACAAAGTTTCATCCCCCCTCTGAAAAAAAAGAGAAACAAGAGAATACACACCTGGTGCGGGAAGACCATCCACTGTTCTCAAGGAAGTTGGTTTGCTCAGTACTTGGCATACAATCTTCATCTTCTCCAGCGATGTCATCATCATCTGCATTCAGAAACCCTGAAAACCGAAGGGGAAATAAAAGGCACATCAAGCACAAAACTCTGAACAAACAACAGAAAATGTTCTGAAGCTAAAAGCCAACATGTCCAACACAGCAGGTACATGTTCCATGTTCTGCAGATAAAGGGCATGACCCAAAAGAGATTCTTAGGCATTCCCAAAAAAGCACAATATAAATAGAACTTCCCAGCAGCAAAATGAGGACAGTAATCTTAAATAGGATCAAAGGCCTTCTGGAAAGATTAAACAAGAGACATTTTAGAGCCATAATGGGAATTTACTGGGCATGCTTATCAACATATATATATATATATTACTAGGCATATCTCAGTCGTCATACAAGTAGCAGTGTTTCATTGAAAAAAAGGGAAGTAAACAAACCTGTATCATGCCCATCTATTGTGTAACCAAAATCCTGCACGAAAGGCAAAAAAGTGTGATTAGACATGCCTCACAAAAATAGAAGAACTTTCTAGGTTTCAAAGCAAAAGGAAAGCGATTATGCTAGAGCAACCTTAAAACCATTAAAGGCAACTTAGGCAAGTAATGTATCATTTGAACATTGACTCATTCTTAGCAAAAGCTGCTTTTGGCAGACCTAATCAGGGAATCAATATATTATCATATAGCAGGGTAGCCCATTTTGTACCTGAAGTCATCATTCTCTACAGTACAAATTGGGTGTTGCAGGAACTTCAGATAACTAGTTGCTTATATATGGAAGGCAATTGCTATAGGGTTTAAGGTGTAATCTTACAAGGTGGACATAGGAGAAATGGCTAGCATAGATCAGGGCTTGGCAAGGCAGAAAGTTTTTGGAAATGGAATAGGGGAGCTTCTGGGGCAGTCAACATTCAACAACAATCCATGTATGGGCTGCAAGGGTTGAATTTTTTTGCGGAGGAAAGGATTCAGCCAGTCAACATACGATTAGGGTTTGAAAAGAGAGGTTCTTAAGGTGCAAAAGAGAGTTAACAGTAGGTATAGAAATTGAAGAAAAGAAAGGAGGGAAAAAAAAAAGAACCTAGGGGTCTTGCTTACAATCCTTTATGGCTTATGCCCATCCTTTCAAGGGTAGGTCGCATGAAAATAAATAAGGAAAACGGACCCTTAAGAAACCTTAGGAGTTTACTACTAGAACTTCCACCAGTACCAGGAGTCCGGACAAAATAGAAACACGAGAAGCTTACTACTAAGACCATTCAAGTCGTACTAGAGGCAATAAATAAATACCAAATAATGTAAGCAGGCCCAAAGTAAGACCTATGGACCACTATTGCAGATCATGTCGAACAAATATTGAAATTATCGAAATACCCTTTCCTCCTACAACATAACATAAAGATAGGTTTCCCAAACCTGCCATATTTGTTTAGGCACTCAATAGGACATGGCATCACTTCTGCACTTGTGTAACAGCCATGTTTCCCAAACCAAAATGGAATGCTTATGGGTGTGGTATGTGTTTGACATCTACTATTGGACAGTTCCATAATGCCAGTGTTCTTTGAAGGAATAAAATAACAATTAACTAATTCACCCAAAACATTACACAATATCTTCTACATAAGGTCCTTTGTTACATGGATATATATGGATGCTCTATGAGACAGCTCTCAATAGAATTTCATTGAGCATTTAGTGAGCAAATATATAACAGTTCTCTCCCATTTTTATATTGTCAGAAATAGATAGAGAAGAGGAGAGTGAGAAAGAAAAAGGAAGATAAGAGAGGGAGAATATTTCCTCAAGCTTCTCATTTAGAAGAGGAGAGGAAGAAAAGAGACAAGGAATGTGCAAAAGCAATTTCCAAGCCTTCCCGATATAGCAAAGAGCCAAAGATAGCAGACGGTGGCCGGGGTCCGGCGCCCAAGGTGCTTTATTCTTCTCTGGGAGGCTAATCCTGTTGTGCAGCATTAAAGCCTTTTAATAGGTTTAGTAACCCTTAAAAAACATAGATACCTTCAAAGCTAAACCTAGTAAGCATAAGAACTTATATAACTAAAATTCTATTACTTTCAGCTAAAGTTCTAATAAAATGAAAATACAACAATATTATTTCACAAAGACTCCAACTAAGACTAATCACGTGATCATTCTTCAAGACATCATCTTCTAATGAGCCCCACTTCAACTGTATCACATCAAAATAAGTGGAAGTTCCATGTCTAGTAAGCAAGTTTGTAAAGAAACTTACCCTAGTCAGATTCTCATAAATCCATCTCCTAAACAGAAAAACTGTACCAAACACCAAAGTCCATGTGACATAGCACATAACTAGGAAGAGAAAAAGAGCAAAAAATCGGAGGAACTAAAGTTAAAAACCAAGGTAGAAAGGATATAGAAACATATTACAATGCCAAACAGGGTACTTCACCAGAAAGTTGGAACACTCAGAATATCAAGTGTAAAACTTACAACGTGATCTTCAGTGGCAATATGGTCAACGGAAGTAATTTCTGCATCCATTGTGCACTGCGGATCAGCTTCCTGACAGCCAAGATATAAACCCTCATTTAAGGATGTATTTCTCACATCTACATTGAGTTCCACAGTATAGGAAGAAGCTACTTTAGGTTCTTCACTAGAATCATAATAGATTGGGTTCTTGCCATCATATTCCAATTCTGCAGCAAGAACCTCATTGTCATTAACAACCCCTTGCTCATTTTTCCTGATTTCCTCCATGGCTGGGTCAATAGTTACAACAACCTGGTCACTGGACCTATCAGTCTCAGGAGAAATTGCAAGAGAAGGATTTGCATCGTCAGTATGTGCATCAAGAGCAATCTGCACATCAGCTCCAAATTCCATCAAAGCACGGCCTTCAGTTTCTTCCAACAATAACGCATCCCTTGCTCTCGACTGTGTTCCACCTGCAGCAGCAGTGTCATCATTTTCCTCTGCTACTCTGATAGAGTTAACTCCCTTCCCACTGCCAACTACAGAAGGCCCCATCTCAACAGACTGAGCTAACTTCTGATCAGGTGACACATCTGATGCATCTATTTGCAAAGAACTATCACCACCAATTTCTTTATCCAAGAAAGCTGACATGTTATTTTTATCACCTAAATCAGGATCAGTTAAGGAAGCGAACTCAACCCCAAGACCAAGGGTGGGATTTACTGCATCAGCAACTAAATCACTTGCCCTATCAATGTCTCTTTCAGCTATTTCCCTACAATGTTCATGCGCCAAACTCTGAGGTTCTGGTACGTCATTAATAGCCCCCATCTGCACTTGGGTGTCATAACCCTGGGATCGTAACACGTGGTCTTCACCCTGCTGGTTCTCAAAAGGTTCTGCTTCCACATCATTTCTGACTACAATAGACTCATTGATGCCTACAATTCCAGATTCTTTGTTGACATTTGGCTCCATGACGAACTCCAGATCAGTCAAATCATATGTTTGACTGTGCAACAAAGCCAATCCTGTTGACAAACCTGAAAAATATACCAAAATCAACTCAGGTAACTTGCAAAAGTGCATGTCCAAAGTTTCTCAGGAGCAGTCACACATGTTTCATGCAGAACAAATAACACTATAAGACAAGAATGCACAATCCAGAAGATTTAAATTTATAGCATCATAAGCAATATGGTGTTCCATGGACACTTTGTATACATCCACAACCTCTCTAAAAGACTAAATGCTCAAAAATTAAGAAAGACAACTTATTCAAATGGGCTGAGAGAAGCCACATTAGAAATGGTAAGCTGCATAAGCGGTTAGGCTAGAAACATCCTAACAAGAAATTACAATCAAAATATGCTATCACAGTGTGTCAAAAGAAAAAATATATAACAAGTGAAATGCTTCATTTAAGAGGGGGGCAAGAATAAGAAATAAATAAAAACCCAAATAAATTCTGAATCTTCTGCACCATGGGCTCACCTGTAAATATGGGTTCATTAAAAATTTCATCTTCCAAGAACTCTTTCTGAATCATCCAAATTTCAGGGCGAGTGCAAGGAGCTTTCTTTCGTATGCGTCGTATGTCTTCACTACTAGTCAATTGTTGTCGTATTACACTTAGGTGGAGAAGAAGACAACATTGCAAGTATAAAAGATAAGATGTTAGTTAACTACATCATGACAAATAGTACATGCAAGACACTCCAAAACTATATTTACTATATTTACTTTTTCGTTCCAATATTTCTCCAAAAAAGTAAAAAATCCAAATATATATTTATAGCACCATGCAATGTAAGAAAACATAACAACACTTAGGCAGCAAATATGCAAATAATGAAGTAATAAACATACTCGCCATGCAAAACCATGGTATCATCCATAAGAACCTTCCTCTTAGAAGCACAAACCCGGGATGTAGATCGAGGGCGTTTCATACATGTTATCTCTGGTGGAGGAGTTGGTGTGGGCTTCATTTTCAAAACTGAAGATCTTCTTCCAACTGCAGCAACAATAGAACTAGCTTAATCGAAAGCACATAATCATGCAAGTATAACAAACCAAAAGTATTCTACAAGCTATAATCCTAAGAAGCACAGACACATCTCCAAGCATGTCGCATCGGTTTCCAATGTGCTGGACACTTAAACTAGTCATACAAATCAACGTATCAAACACAATTCCAAACGTATCCTATAGTTTTTTAATTCATTTTTAAAACTTGACACGCGTGTCTATCACCTAGACACGCATGGGACTTCTAGGGTCTTGGCACACACAAGCTTGCAGAAGCTAAAATAGAGGCCAATGCTAGAAAGCACGAACACTTTTAAGAAGATGTCATGTTTGTGTCGGACACCATGTCTAAAACGACATTCCTTGGACACTCGTCGAGACGTGTCAAACCTGCGTCCAAACTTATCTTATTATTTTTCTAAATTTTTTAGAGCTGGACACACTTCAAACTCTTGGGGTACACTCGTGCCCGTCATTTAAACACTCGTACCTATCAATTAGACACACATGAAACACGGTTCAAGTTTGAAAAAAATAAATTGGGATCCAATCTAATATAAAAAAAACATGTTTAAGTTATGAAATACATGGTTTCTAGTTTAATTAGTTTTACCTAGCCATATTTTCATTATCTTTGGGTAAAATATTATTATATACGACCTATAAAAATATACAAAATATATCATTTTACCGTGTCCCCGCTGTGTCGTGTCATACATTTTTTAAAAATTGTCATGTCCGCGTATCCATGTCGTGTTGAGTATCCGTGTCCATGCTTCTTCGGGCCAAGGATTACAATTTCTTTTTAAAAAGGAATGAAGTTAGACATACTAATCCCTCCTTTAGGCTTTTTAATGTTTAAACCCTAAACCCATGCAACTTCCCATTTGTTTCTGATTACTCAAGATTTCTACTACTAGAACATTGGTTTTCTATTTCCATTTGCAGTCCACATACAAACCTAGAAAAACTTACTTTTATTTTCATATAATTCACATATAACAGAGATTCATATATCACCCTGTCCTCACCATGTCCGTGTCTTAATGTTTTGAATTGTCATGTTGGCATGTTTGCATCGTGTGATATCTATGTTTTGTTTCTGTATCCACGCTTCTTAGACAAAACTTCTAGAATAAATATACTTGTAAGTGTGTATACATATGAAGGGATGCAATTTTTACTTCTTTCGTTAGTGTTGCAAACGAACTGACATGCATGAATTCCATAAAATAAAAAAAAGTGCAAATACCTAAAATGGACGACAACAAATCGTTGTCATCAGGGACAGATTCCTTGGTTCTTTTGGATTGGACCACCCCCATAGATTCAACTGAATTTAGACTCTGCACTGTCAGAGTACTTTCTGTGAAACTACGTTTTTTTTCAGAAATGATGTTGATCCCAGCATAACCACCATCACCAGCCACTAACTGTACTTTGTCTGGTGTGTACTCTATCAGCAAATTATCTTGTGGATCAGCAAGGCCTTCCGATACAGATAGCAACTTTTCCGGTGCAGGCAATTCAGAATTCTCAGACCCATCAATATTTCCTAATCCTGTATTTTCTGAAATCACATTGTCTAAGTGATCATTTAATTTGCTAAAGTCCACCTGAGTATCTTCACATAAAGCAAGTTCTGTAATGTGGTTTTCCACCAAGACCAGTTCCATAAAATCAGTTGCATGACACCCTTCACCTGGAAAATGAGAAGCATTGAAATCACAGTTTAATTGCACTCTATAACCACATTTCCACATAAGATTATTTTCATGAGCTTGTTAAACAAACCTTGAATCTCCATGGAAGCTCCAGGAGCATGGGGTCTACCAGGGGATTCAACATTTGATGCCACTGAATTGCCAGGGGGGCATGATTTTCCCATGTTTCCTGTATTCTCCACATTATTTGAAACGTGTGGCCTAAGTAATGCCTGGTTAACCTCTAAAATACATTCTGACACAGGCTGGCAGGTGCCGGATAAGCAAGACTTCTCAGAAATATTTTCAATACCAGTAGAGGAATTACCAAAAGGATCGTCCAAGACAAGCGCTTCACGAGAGAAACTAGGACACAATATAGTTTCATCCAACCTAACTACTTGGGGTGCTATATTGTCTGCATGGGCCACATCAATAGAATGAGTACCAGGCTCATTGTTGCCAACAACTCCATTCTGTAAATTTTGCAACCTGTTTGCACCATCAAATGCAGTAAAATTCTTATCTGGAGAAATGGATTTAACTGGTTCAGCCAAAAGGGAATTCCCTGCAGTAGATGGTGATTCTTCCCGTGACTTTAGGCGGTTGATCTCCTGGCCACCCAAAACGGATACAGGATTCGTATCATTTTGCAAAGACCAACTCACTGCATTTTCATTCTGACAATGAAGGTCTGAGTTACTGGTAATATGTGCCAAGTTTTCTTTAGCTGAGAATTTTGTTGTGTGATCTTCCGATTCCAGACGGTCATCACATGGCGAAGCCTCCTGAATATTGGACAAGTTTGGCTCTTCCCCTAATTCCATGTGATCATCACACACTGAAGCCTCTTGAGTTTTGGACAAGTTTGGCTCTTCCACCAATCCTGGAGTACATGGGGCCTGAGCATACTCAACGAAATCAGTATGCCCAGCAAGACCTTCAAGCTGCTGACAAAGGAAAACCAATTCATTAAACCATGCTGATAACTTATGAAAACATCAGTACACCTTGGGTCATTTTCACCAGAAATAAGATAAAATCAACCAGAAACCACCAAGAAAAAACAAAATAAATAATTTATGTCATTAGATGTTATTTAGAACTGAAGATTAACCTGATTTACTCTGCCAGGAGCCACCATCACCTCCAAGTTTTCATTCATTCCTTCATGATTTTTGTCTTGCTGGAGAGGGGTCATTGGTTGAACTGATGCATGAGGCATAGCACTGGAATCAGAGAAGATGATATGTCAGGAATTCATAATGCTGTGGGTGATTATACCGATCAGTCAACAGGGTAAACCATGAATGCCGATGACAAGATAACCTCCTCTATCATGAGGACATAAATCTTTGGAAAAAATAAATCTATAAATGCAAAAAGAAAAGTGACAAAAGCATTGCAAGATTGATTACAGGCAACCTAATAATGTCTATCCTCAACAAACTTAGAAACTTGAAAAGTCATATGCCAAAGTGCCATTATTGATCCATCTCTAAACTTAGAAAAGTATCTGTTCTAAGGATTTTTTATAGAGATCAGATCCACGATAAGGTTATGAGATACACATATGTATGGAGAATGGTCAGGAAGACGTAGTAGATCAAATGGTAATCATGTAGCTGAGTTCAACTTAGTAATATTTATCTGTTATATGAGATTCAGAATCTAAGATGCCAAGTCCATTCTAAGAAGGTGTCGTGTCCATGTTGAAGACCAACACTTGTAGGACACCCTCGTACATCTATTGGACACTAAGAGACATATACATGCTACACGGACACGACATGACGCACACCACAAACACAACACGGACACGCTCACACGACGATTTTCAAAAAATGCACAACCCGACAATGCACTGAGATAGCAAAGTTATATCTTTTATATGTCATATATAGAAACATTTTACTCAAAGATAATAAAAAGAAGTGCAGAATAACACCAAAAAAAAATTAAAAACCATATGTTTCATAGTTTAAATATCAAACTAGGTATAAAATCACATTGGCTTTAATTTACAATTGAATTCCAAATTATTTTCTTCAAACTTGCAACGTTTTTCATGTATCTAATTGATGGACATTGGTAACCACACACTCGACGTGTCTAGGAGTGTCTAACAGGTGTCGTGTCTGACATGATGTCCAACATTGACACGACAACTTATTAGAAGTGTTTGTGCTTCCTAGATCCTACATGTGTCCAAATGTATCTTATTATTTTTTTAACTTTTTAGAACCACATTCAGACATTTAGGGGCCATTTGTCCCTAGCTTAGACACACATGAAACACATTGCAAATTTGAAAAAAATAACTTGAGATTCAATGATAAAACAAAAACAATGTGAACTTATTTTAATTTCATGCATAAATATTAAAAAATGAAAAAAAAAAGTTATTATTTTTATGCATACATATAAAATATATATTTATTTGTTGTCGTATCCCTATCATTTCATGTCATGTCTTGATTTTTCATTTTTGAAACGGGGCTACAATAAAAAAATTTTAAATTTTGTAGGGACCAAGGTAAAATTTATGGAATTTTGGTGAGGACCAATACACTATATTTGACCATAAATACTTAAAATTCTATAGAAGGTACAAAAAAATTTAGAAATATGTGCCCCCCCCCCCCCCGGGGGGGCTTTTTCCCCTCCTTTGCTCTGCCAATGGTGCCAGCGTGTCCATATCGTGTACTATCAATGTCTATCCATGTGCTTCTCATTTCAAAAGAGTAGCTATGTGTGTGTGTCTGAGGGATGATGGATCTAACCGACAGAGAGAGGCCCTATGGGAAGTTAACAGTAGGCGCTGGCTAAGCGAAAGACCACCAAAAGTAGAGAAGAGAGAACCGAGGTAGTCCTAGAAAGAGAGAGAGTGGCAATAGAGTCCAAGAAAACCAAAGAGACTTATGGAGATTCCCTTGCATGTTGTTAACCCTTGTCTTGCTGAGGAGAAGTCTCCCCTTTATATAAGAAAGGGGCCCTCGAGGACTGATCCAACCTGCAAATGCTCGAGTCTGATGGCCAGTTTCCCTAGGGCCAACATTCCAAATGTTAACTCTACGCCAAGATCCTCTTAGAGATGCAAGAATTCAGCCAAATGTCAATAGTTGACTTTCATTAAATGTCCGTGTCCTTTTGTCCATTAATGCTCTGATGACGTGTATTTGATGGAGATCTCTCACTCTTTCTCTCAAACTGGTCAAGGGGCTGAGGCCCTTGAGGGGGCAAGCCCCTCCAAGGTTGAGGCCCCTCGACAAACCCTCAATTCTAACCTCCCGCGCAAAGGTGACCCCGAGGGGGTCTCTAGGTCCTACTCCCAACGTAGGTCATAGAGTTTCTCTTATAGAGAATCATGGCCAAGTATGGACAAGTGGTTTAAAGGAGAGGCCGCTTAGTGAAGAGGTTCCATGGCCATGCTAAGAGGTGCCGAGCGAGACACCATAGGCGAAATGCTCTTGGGCAGAGACTCTCTCGGTCTTGTTGAGTGAAGTGCCTTGAGCCATACATTGGCAAGGGCCCTTTCATTATCTTAGCTACGAGGAGGCACTCTTGGCGCTATACTTGATTGGCGAGGCTCAACCCCAAAGATTGAGAGAGCGTGATGGAAATGCATCATTGGTCCACATGCCACGTTCGCAGGCTGCCACGTGGGACGAAGTGTATGGAGGACAAGATGATGTGGCATCAGCATGTCCTGCAACGTTGTTCACATAACATTCAACTCTCTCTCTCTCTCTCTCTCTCTCTCTCTCTCTCACACACTGTGATGCTCAAGACCAGAAAGTCCTCTTAAGTGAGGTAAAGTGAGGGGTTGCAGGTGAGGTGGTGCTATGAGTTGAGTCCCACGTCAACTAGTCAAGTTAAAGTGAAGTGTCATATATGTAGGCATTTGCATCTATATGATACAACGCGTTAAAGCCATATAGGCCAAGGCCCAAAACGGACAATATTGTACTATGTGGATCCTGGGTCGTGACACACATACACACACACACATCATTGGTCATTCCTTACCTTCCTTTTACAAATTACTCCGAAATAACCAACATTTGGCAAAGCTCTAGTAAATCTCAACAATGTATCAGTCCGAAGCTAATTCATATGGACTCATCTATATGCATGAACTAACTGTGTTCAACATGACAAACGGGTACGTGTAGGGGCATCATTGCAATAATAATGCGGCATATCTAGTTGGAGATGCACCAAAGTATGTCAACTTACTCATGTCTACTATATAATTTTATCATAAACTCCCTTATTGTGTTCACACGATTACATTGTTGCTTAAATATAAGTGATGTGCCCATGATAAATCCTCCACATTACCCAAGAAAATAAAAGAAGAATATAAAAACAACATGAATATTTAGACGCATGTCGATGTGCTTGGATCTAGAGATTAGATAAATCTGACATAGAAACAGACACATACCCCACATGAGTAACCAAGTCCATAAAACATAAATAGGAAGAAATATACTATGCATCTTCTGTCACCAAGACAGTTAATGAAAAGAAACCGCGATCTATCAACTCCAAAGCAGTTTAAAAGTTGGAATCCTGTTTTCCCTCTCTCTAAATTTAGTGCTCTATGATGGATTGCTCAACTAGTAAACAGAATTCAGTATGCATTGACTTACAATCCATAAAGAGTTGAAGAAATGTAATCTATAACAGCCACAAAATTGGGAGAAATGGAACAAATAAAAGGAGCAAGCAGTTTAAAAGATAGATTCCTAAGACAAAAAGAAGGACAAAGTAACCAGATTTTAGTGCCATAAGTAGGAAGAGCATACTCTGAAGCCAGCATAACTCCAGCATGACCAGGAGCTGTAACCTTGTTCAAAAATAATTCCTGCTTGTAGTCAAACAAACAACAAAAAACTGTAAATAAAGCCTCCCTAGAACCACGAAATAGGTCAGTCAAGTAATGCAAATTATGTGCCATATGCCATGTCGTATTTTAAAATATACAATATAAGAAGAGTGGGAGCAGTGTACTCTCATGCATATAAATAGAACAAGAATACTGATCAAAAATATATATATAGATACAATATTACGTCCTATCATAGTCATAAAAACTACAGAATACTGATATAGGACAGCATTAAGAACCTTATGAGAGAGGTGGTAGACTCAAAAAGTAGTGGCAGGAAGCAGCACACTAGGGGTGCGGGATGAACTTTTTATGGATTCTAAGATTTTTTAGGAGAAAAGGGAACAAATTTGGTTTGGTTGGATTTCCATGAAAGACTATACAGGCAGTTCTTCAAAGCAACATGCATTTTTATAGGTTATTATAGTTCTACTACAGCTACAAGAATCACCACCAATGGACCCAAGCTAGAGTCCATGCCCAACAAAATTTAAAATTACTAAAATGCCCCTTGACTTTTAAAAAATATGAAACATAAATAAAAGCAACCAGTACTAAGCCAACTCTTAAACACACACAAATTGGGACTCTTAACACTACCATGCACACTTTCCTCATGCCAAAAATGTTGTGCATATTGTGGAGCCCATGTAGCCTACGTTTTAGGCTCTACCAAAGCCCATTATTTTTTGTCAACCATTCAACAAATATGGCATTCTCATCCTTTGAAAAGAACACGACCCCGCAAGTTAATCCTCCTCTCCATTGAAACTATAGGGCCGTTATGCTCATTGCTAAACTTGTCAAGAACCAAATCTAGTCTCCAAAGCCAACAAAATTGAAAATTACTAAAATGCCCCATGACTTTTAAAATATACAAAAACATAAATAAAAGCAACCAACATTAAACCCACTCTTGGACACACATAAATTAGGACCATTAGCACTACCATGCACACTTTCCTGAGGACCAAATACGTTTCTTGAATATTGTGGGGCCCATGTAGCCTTCGTTTTAGGGTCTTCCAAAGCCCATTAGCTTTGGTCAACCATTCAACAAATACGGCATTCTCATCTGATGAAAGAAAAACATAATCTTTTGATTTGCAAGAAATCGTTTTTTGAACTAGTAATGAAGTTTTCTTCAGCTTCAGTATCTACATGTTTGGGGCACCAAGTACGAGCATAATCGTTGCCCTTAATAAAAGAACAAGTGTTGGCATGTCTAGCATGATACACATAGACATCACAATCCAATGTCCATGTTCTTCCCAAAACAAAGCTTGAGAGACAAAACATCAAACACAATTTATCATTTGACTTTATGATGTAACAAACCTCGAGTGGGAAGACATTGAACATAATTAGCTCCTTGAATTTTTTATCTTAAATATCACTACAAAATGTTTATCGACCTTCAACTTTGCGCTAGTGATACGTGCCAGATTATAGAAGACTCTGTGCAATTCAATCTTCAAATCAAATTTCTTCATGGCTTCATTTGACACTACATTAGTATAACTCCAGATATCCATACCAATGAACAAGCTTGTCCTCCACAACTAACCCTCAGTTGAAATATTTTCTACTATGATAAAACTGATAATCCCACCTCTTAATCCATATCAATGGTTTACCATATTTTCCGGCATTTAGCTTTGGCCAAAAAATTCTCAAATGCTTTCATTAGAGTTGGTTTGGCCAAAGACAGGAGATTAGGATACCACTATTTGGCGAGTCATGTTTCCCATCTAGGTCATGTGCCCCTAATAGCCCCGTTGAACAGGAGGGCAAAGGCTACTTGAAAAAATCATTGTTATCTTATATATGCATTTTTTTTAATTTCTATTTAGATATAGTTTATTGCAAAGAGAGGATGAATAATGCCTATTATGATTTCACTATAAAAATCATCAAAATTAAGTACCAAATTAGGATCAAGGAGATTACAGACCTGTCCTTTAAGTGGTCACTCATTAGAATCCTTAGCCTCCTTGGGAATTTCCTTGTCGACCATAACAACTAATTTGCTAGGGCATTGGAAAGATAAATGACCACATAGATATGAATTACAACAACTTTGTTTCAAAATGGAGTTGCTTCTAGCTCGAGATAAAGAAGAAACAATAGAGTGAGATAGTTTGTTGAAAACATAATGACTTCCTTGTGGTTTGTCAATTACCTTACCTAGGTAAGCATCAATGAAAGTTCTTTCCTTCCGCATTATGTTTTTTTGTTGAAGAGCCTATAAGGTCTTCTTTTTCAACTCTTCTTGCATTAGAAAAGACTGTATCCACCATAGAAATACTGATCTTGCAGCCCAGCTATAGAATTTCCGCGTGTCCTCTTCAATAGACATTCTTCTTTCCATGAACTATGTGAATTGTAACTAAACTTGTTAAGAAAAAAGTCATAACATTCTTCATGTCTTCCCATGATCCAGCGGCATATAATGGATTCGTTGGTCATATGATGTGTTTGTTGGTGTTTATCCCAAAACTTCAGTTGTCTTTCAACTTGGCCTTAGCAAATAAGAGATTCCGCTAAACTTTCTAGGCTATACAACAAATCAAGGAATACATTTGGCTAATTATCTCTAAGGGAATGCAGTACACAATAAGCTTTGTCAATCAAAATTTACAACTTTTCATAAATGTAGTCCCATTTTGATAGAGAAAAATACAAAAGAGTGTATTCTTTTAGAATAATATTTGTCAATTTTGGAATGCTCCCAAAACATCCAGAAACATTTCGTTTCTGAACCATTTCTATTTCCAAGCCAACAGAAGCAACCTATCGAAATGAAATGTCGATCCTTGGGTACATCTAACTTCTTTATTGAGATTTTCATAAATCAGCTCTCCTAAGAAGCACGAAAACTTCTAAGAAGGTATCATGTCTGTGTCGAACACCGTGTCGAACATGACACTCATTGAATACTCCCCAGCGTATGTCGGACACTCATCCAAACATGTCTTCTTATTTTTTTTATTTTTTTAAAACCAGACACGCTTCGAACACTTGGAGGACACACGTCCAATTCTTGGATGGCCGTGTCCATCACTTAATGCACACTTGAATCCCATTATCAGTTTGAAGAAATTGACTTGGAATCCAATTGTGAAATAATAGTAATGTGATTTTGCACCTAATTTGAAGTTTAAGCTATGGAATGCATAGTTTATAATTTTAACTATGTGTTATCATGCAATTTTTTAACCATCTTTCAGTAAAATATTTCTATGTATAACATATAAGATATACATAAAACACATATTTTCACCGTCCCTGTTATGGCGTGTCCTGTATTTTTTTAAAATTGCCATGCTGGCATGTCCATGTCGTGCCGTGTTGCTTGTCCGTGTATGTGCTTCTTAGCAACTTTCCAAGATTCCTCAGAAGAATTGGTGTTGCAATGGATGATGTGGTTAAAAACTTCCTTTCAAAGCCTCTGATGGAGGTAACAACTTTCACATGAAAGGGGTTGCTGAATGGCCGTAAAGTTATTAACTGCATTTGGAACTAGGGGAGGAATAGGTGCAGGGGCTGAATAAAACACAGAGGCTAAGGGCAGATGGGTATATAAGGCACATAACTCTTAACTTATGGTTTCTCCAACAATTTTCTTGCCTAGAACAGGAACCAACAAGATCTCCTCCTAACCTCCAAATGCATTGAGATAATGCATATTTAACTCTTTCGCGTTGCAACATCTTCTCTATAGCCTAATAATTTCTTGGGAACACTTAAAACTTGGAATTTAATTTAACATTTGGGGAAAACAAAATACAATCTTGGCACTTCATTATCAAACTTACGAAATACAACTTGAAGAATCTTGCAATTAAGCTACAATACATTTCTAATGGATTTAGGGTAAGGAAAGGTGACAGGTTAAAGGTTTAATAAGAAAGAAGAAGGATTCAAGGATTTAGATTTAAAAAAAAAAAAAGGATTGTATTGCCTTTCGTTTTTCAAAAGAGAGTTTGCTAGATTTTCAGGAAAACATTCTAGACAGCAACTAATTTGAAGGTTGAGTTAACTCCTACAACCAAAACGCAAGGGAAAGGATGAACTTAATGACAGGTAGCTTCTTTTTTTTTTTTTCTTTTGCGTGTGTGTGTGGGTGTGGGTGGGGTGCATAGGGAACACCTATCTGGGGTGGCATCCCCTGCATGCTCTTTCTTAATACAAGTCTTTATTGCTTATCAAAAACAGAACAAAGGAAAGAATGAGCTGATCAGAATTCTGCGTTTTGTCTCACGAGGCAAGGATCAATTTGTGTGCGTGTGCATTTACATTGACAGTGAAGTAATTTTTATTTTTTGGGGTGTTTTCAACATAGAGAACCTATAAAAATCATCTCTACCATCGGTAAGCATCCAGAAATCAACATCTTTAACATTCTAGTCAAATTGACCCAAGAGGCCCACAACATACATATTCAATTTCCATTGTACTATGATTATGATTACAGGGATTGTTATATATTACCTCGTCAAGATCTAACCCAGAAGTATCACCATCGCCAAATCGCTCTGAAAAAAACCACAAAAAAAAGGAAAAAACACAAGAACTTAGGTTTTAGAAAGCAACTCACTTACAAAGAAATACACTTGATAATCAAAGAATGAATAACCACACCGTCATGCTGTGTCATGCAAAATTGAGTACTAACCATCCAGTCCAAACTGGCTAGTGGAATAAACCACGCCCTCCATGGTATCTTGAAGCGTAATTTGCTCCCTTGTACTGACATGATGATCAACATAGTTACTGCACAGTTAGCAGTCAATGTGCAAACGTTAAGTCAGATTCGAAAATTTGTTAAGCTTAATCATAGAATAGTATTCTATTTTTGAGCAATTTACTAAGGATTCATCATGCATGGTTTGGGAATCCAAAATGGGGGGAAAAAAAAGGAGTAAAGAAAAAACATGAGATGCATATTTAAATAGAGGTACCAACAAATCTCCAACTTATGTTATCAACTTGATCAGGTGATGATAGCCATCCACTACTTTTCAATTAGTTGGCATATCAGACATATATCCAGGGAGGATCAGTAGTAAAGGCAGCAATTAATATTCAATAAACATTGGACCTTTTAATAAAAATAATTAAGAGATGTTATTGAGTCCATAGAACCATTACCAGGTCCACTCCTGTATCATTCTGCACATAACAGATGAAATGATTATGAATGACACTATCTTTGCTTAAAAATAAAATGGATAATTTGGCACCCACCCCTGATAAATGTCACTGTCTGGCAGCTCAAAATCATCAAGATCGAAAGTCTCAGGCAAGGTTATGGAGTGATAGGGAGCAGTAGATTCTTCAGGTGGTAAATCGACAGCAGTTGAGCGAAAAGCTTGCTTTACCTTGAGCAAAGCCTCACTGCAATCATCGAAGAGGTAATTCACCTTTCTTGAATATATCCTCACCACACCAAGCAAAAGATGGCTAGACAACCGCAGTGCAATTGGTACTTCAGGAAATAGAATTGAATCTGTCAAAAGATAAGTAGACAGGAGTTAGATCAGTCCAACCAAGCACTTAACAACAAGAATAGAGATAACAAAGGCAGCTGAACTCAAGTTGGAATAAAACTGTGCTTGATGAAACAAAATAGTGGGTTTTGATTCTATATTAGAAGTGAATCTGATTTCCTCAAATACAATAAAAAAAAAAAAAAATCCAATAAAGAGAGCTTGCTTCAATTGATTAAAATAAGTCAATGATTTATTCAGAACTTCAATAACAACACAAAAAGCACATGAATCCTAAAAATGTACGTAACGAAATTTCTGAGACAGTAATGCTATTTCACCAAGATTATGTTGAGAAAAGCAATTGCATACCAGGAAGCCCATAACATCTTATGATTGTTACTGTTGATAACCTAGATTACTTCAACTTTCTGTGTTGCCACCCCCTGTGCTGCCAGGCGGTTGATCGTGGCCCTCAAAAACCTCGGGAATCCCTTTAATCTGTCTGATAATCAAGCTTTTACCCTTTTAAATGAATCTTTATTGGCCAGTAATTCTGATTTCATCGAACCCTAAAATGGCCCCTTCCAATTTTCTCATATACACAATGGCCCAATAACCATATATTTGCAAAACATGTCCATCTTCTTCTTTCTTTCACCAACAGATCCCATAAATTTTCATTGGTACTGTTGGTCCTCATGGGAAGTATAGAATTGTCAAACTAGCGAAGGATCACCAGATAGTGGAAGGGTAAAAGCTGAGACAGTTTGGAGAGAGAGCTCCAGGTGATGGCGGTTCAAAGGAGGGATTCAGCACATATTGCAGGAGGAAGCATCAGAGAAATGAGCGTTTTGACCAAAGAATTATGATTTTATTTTATTTTCTCCTGCTTCCTATTTAGATTTGCATTGAATATTTCATATTTGGCCAATTCTTATACAGATGCCATGTTGTACGAAGAAATACAGATTTGGTATAATATTGAATCGATCACTTCTTCTTGTTCTTCTTCAACATCACTAGGATTTTAGAGATGGAGAACCAGAGCTTATAGATCTCAACCAGGGATGAACAGTAACCTAAGTGCATGCATGGAGGAGCCTCTATTCTAGAGGATCGGACCATGGAACCCAAGCTTGAAAATCCGTTTTTCCAGCTTCCCTAAACTCTAAAGTACTGCCATGATTTTACAAAAAGTTAGCTAGTTAGCACCCCCATAATTTAAGCCTATGATCTGCAGAACAAGGCTTTACTAAGGGCCAGCACATATCCGCAAAAGGTTGAAGAGACAGCCATGTCATATGCAACAATTCCTCTGATCAGAAAACTTCAAAAAAGTTAAGAACCTGATAATAGTGTGACATTAAAGTGGAGTTCAAAAGGAAGAATTATCCTTTTATAAGGGAGCTAAACTCATTCAGAAGGGGTTAAAAGAACTTTTACAAAACCAGATCTTAGTTTACTCTGTGTGTGTGTGTGTGTGTGTGAGAGAGAGAGAGAGAGAGATAGGGAGAGCTTGATTTCACTAGAGCTACCAAGTTTCAGTAGCAACAGTAGCACCAGACAAAGAAGAAGGAGAAGAGCAGAGGAAAGTAAAGCATACCTCAGAAAACCCTATATCATCCATCTCCCAGTACAACCTAGATTTTTAATTTTTGTTACCAAGAGCACCCTATCCATTAAACAATCTAAGGATGTACGCATGACGCATAAGAGCATGGTCTCTCTGTCTCTTTTTTTTAGTGATAAGTATAATCTCTATAATTACACGAGTGTAACACCATCAGCCATGGATAGAAGATAACCAATCCACTAACAAGGGTAGAAGATAACCAATCCACCACCAACTATTATATCTATCAATCAAGCAATGAACAACCCCATAGACTAAGCTACATTAAGGCCTTCTGAGAGAGATGACATTCCTGCTTCAACAGCATAGCTCATACCAGGTAATTTTGATGAAGCAAGAACTGTCTCTACAGAGTCCCTAGATATGCCTCCAATTCCAAGCAGATCGTAGTCACAAGATTTCTTTTCCCCAAGGAAAGGTTCTCCAAACACCTAAAGTAGCCTGAGCTCTTATATTTTCTTATACTAATTACCTCCACCAAACCATAAGGAGATCTCCTCCTCCCCTACCTTTTGCTCTACTTTCTACTTTAAAAATATCCATATTTTGTTGCCCCACCATCCCCCACATAAAAAATAGTAATAATAACAACTATAAACAAAACAAAACAAAAAAGCAGAAGAAGGAAGAAAGAAAGAGAAGAAAGAAAAAGGAAGAAGGAAGAATCCTCAACTAGAAGATTTACATATGGAAGTTTCACCGAGATCAATTGGATGGTTAGTCCAACCCCCATCCTCCACCCCCAGCTCTCTCTCTCTCTCTCACTCTCACTCTCACTATATATATACATTCTGTCTCTGTGTGTGTGTGTGTGTGTGTGTGTGTGTGTGTGTGTGTTTTGGGGAAGTAGCCTAAACACATTAAACATTGAAAAAGGAAAAACTTGCCAAAAAAGTAACACGAATAACATAGTTTATACAACCCATCCTCAGATTTGTATCCAAGCTTTCACTGTTTCTCATCTCAATAGGAGCTTATTCAAACAAGTTTTCCACATTAAGTGATTTGTGAAACTATATAAGATAGCTACCAAAATTTCAAAAGTTGGTACACTAAAGAACGTAATTGTTAAAGCGAGCTCTATATCATTATCATGCCGACAGTTTAGAGACTAAAGTAGTAGTTAGCACATTGATTTCAACATATTTGTACATGAACAAACTGGGAGTCATTTAGAGAGACAAGAAGCCAAGCCACAGTTCAAAAAAGACATGGGAAAATTAGAAGAGCACCAAGCTTGAAAGTTGGAAGTCAAATTGACATAAAAATCCAAAACCAAAATCGAAAGTAGGCTGCATAAGATCCAAGCCGTTCATTAAGAGCTCACGTAGGCATGGCTTGCTTTTTGGCTCATTCAAACTCGTTTATTTAAGAAACAAACCAAGCTCAAGCTTCTTGTCGTAGCTCATTTGTTAAACAAGCCAAGCATGAATACGAATGAGGTCTGCTTAGTTAGTTTGTGAACATAGCCCATGGCAAGTTTGTAGTTATACTGAAATTTGATGGCCATTTAATTACTGTGAATTGGGACCACTTGTAATGTTAAATAGGGAGAATATATAGAATATATATAAATTTGTGTTTGTGCAAAATGCAAGACAAGGCTTGAGGTACTTGTGCATCTTTCATGCAGCAGCTTTTTGAATTCTTATATATTTGACTTCATAATTTTAAAATTTTAAATTTTGAAACAACAAATAAATAGATATCAGGTGGTTTAATTGTTAGGCAACATTACAGGCATTCAAGTATAAATCGGACAATTATGCCATTCGGAAGAAGTCTACTAAAAAGGGAAAGCCTGTTACGGGTCAACATTACAGGCTTTCCTTTGCTTTAAATTTTTTTTCTATACCTGTAAAAGTTCATTTTTAGTTTATCCCCAGGCCAGTAAGCCGGGTCAATCTGCTATTCAGTTAAAAAACCTTGAATTATGCTTTCTTAACTTCCGAATTTCAATTCGTATAAAAGTCGATGGATGCGGCGTGGTTACCATAGCTCATGCATTTATTTCAATCTCTGGAAAAGAGTTTTGGGGTTTCGGGTACTAAAAAAAAAGGCTCTACTCTACCTGAAACGAAGAAATAGGAGACCTTCATACTATGTCAAAGGTTGGGTGTTAATTAAAATCACATGTTTTAATCATTCTGCTTATGAAAAGGGTAAGATTTTCAAAAGCTATTTACATAGGAGAATAAGTCATCGCTCGCGCTATCGCTCCTATGTAGTGGTCGACCTAAAAAGTAGTATTCCTGCCATACCAAATGCCTATTATCTAGTGCTAGGAGCTTCACAGGCGCCGATCGGGAAAGTCATAAAGGGACGTTAAACGTAATTCTAGAAGGGCGTTACCACAACAAAAAAACCGAGTCTTGGCAGTTCAAGTGAAAGTTTATTAGACTAGTCCCACTAAGATGGCGGGGAAACTGACTTCCGAGAGAGCTGCTTTCGCCTCGGTAATTACCTAACGAGAGAGAGCCGATGCAAAAGTAGCCCTTTACGCGAGGGAACGCCAGACAGACTTATCTCTGCTAAATCAAGTGCTTTCCTAGTTACCATTGAGCCAAGCTCGAAAACAGTGTTAAAAAGTAATAAGATTCCTAAAGTAATAAAAGAATTGAAGCGTAATACAAGTGTAATATTGGGTGACGTGACGGTATAAGGAAAGGACTATGGTAAAGAAGTACATTAATAACTCTACTTACAAAGGATACATTAAGGGGCTTTTTGAAAAACAGTATTAGGTAGTAACTAAACATTTTTTGTGGTTTTTCCAATATGTTTGGGCACACTTGCAACTTAACTTTCACATAAATAATAAAATAAAAAAAAGTCTAAACTCTTGGGAAGAAAGTCAAGTGGTTAGGTGGCACTGGGTTGTCAATAGTCATCCCTATAAAATTCTAAAACGTATTATTTTATTACATCAGCAACCTGGATTTGTGGGAAAAATTGAGAGACTTTTAAGGAAAACATGCCATATAACAAAATCTGATAAGAATAACTACCAAGTAACTCATACTACCTAACTCTTGACCGTAGAGATTTGGCTTTTGATCTATCACTAAACAAGCCCAGTGAAAGGAAATTTTTATAACTAAACTTAGCATTAAAAAATTACTCTCAAATATCAACTTAAAATCTTTAGAGATACTATATTAGCACTAAATTTTGAATGCAAGTTTTTTCGATTTTATCAAACAGACTCTCCGTTATGTGCTTACAGCCTTTTACAAAGAAGCATGAACACAACATGGGTACAAACACGAGATATGGTGATTTTCAAAAAATAAGTATACACACATGACGGGAATACCACAAAAAATTATATTAAACTATGTGCCATGTAAATGTAACACTAATTCAACATAAAGAAATAAATAAAACATCATCTAACCCCTAATTTAAACATCACTTAAAATAAAACAAGATGAAAGTAAGTCTACAATTTGAAACGTAACAATTCAATAGGGATAAATCCACATTTAATTTTTCATTGAATCCTAAGTTATTTTTTTCTACTTGTAATGTGTTTCAAGCATTGTTACTGGGAAACTCATTTTGGAGGGTGAAAACGCGTTTTCCTAGAAACGCGTTTCGGATAGCAGTACAAAACTTGTCTGGAAATTTTTGAAAAATGTTCAGGAAACACGAGGAAAACTCTTAGGATACTTAACAGAAACTCTTGAGAAACTTAAGAGAAACATTCCGGAAACTTGAAAATTAATTTTTGTACATTTTTTTCTCTCGAGTTCTAAATATCTATGAAATAATTTATGTAAGTTTCCACTAAGTTTCTTAAAAGTCTCCTTTGAATTTCGTGAAAGTTTCCCAATAAGATTCTTATTAAGTTTTCCAATCATTTCCCACTTTCCATTTCCCCCTATATTTTTTGACCGCATTTTTCACTTCCATTTTTCCTAACGTTTTCTGCTTCCGTTTCTCATTTTGGTAACTATGGTTTCAAGTTTGCCGAAGTTAGGGACCCCTGTGTCCCCCGAGTATCCGAACAGTGTATGTTTCTAAAAAAGCTAAAAATAATTGATACATTTAGAAGCATGTTTGACGCATGTCGAGGAGAGCAGTGTCCATTCCTAAAAAAAGATAAAAATAATTGATACATTTAGATGCATATCCAACACATTTTGAGGAGTGCTTGACGAGTGTTGCTGTCCGACAAGTATATGACACCTTAGAAGTATCCATGCTTATTGGACCTTATTGTTTTCTAACAAACAAAAACCATTTTTAATCAAAAGAATCATCAAGTGAAAAAAAAATAAAAATATATTTTACTTCAAGCTGGCTTTGCAATTAGTTTTGTTGTATCATGTCGTACCAGCCTCTAATTGGATGGCATTTCCTCATCTCAGGCCAACTACTACACAAGGGTTAAGTTGATGTGGAAGCTTTGCCTTTGCTTTACAAAGATTATTGTGGACTAAATGAACTGATTCTACCACAAACTACACTAATAATAATTGAATGCTGCCCAAACTTGTCCAGTGTTTTCTGTCTTTGCCACCAAATCAAAGCATGCACATTACACCAGGTGATGAACATGCCCTAACTGTATCCTTAAGGGGATAAGTAGTAATTCAACAAACTAGTTGATGGGTTGAATATTCATGCAAAACCAGGTCCGAAATTATTCATCCTATGGAACCAAGAGGACCTTTCTTACCAATAAAAATAAAGGGTAAGGGCAATAGATACGCAAACTGTACTGTAAGTACGATTCCTGAGCTGAAAAATAGATATGACATAGTACAAGCTGCCTTCTGCAGTGAATCAATAACTTCAAAAATAATCCATCAAAGAAGTGAGCACGGACAGCCCATATTTGGGCAGAGGTTGAAAAGTGCCAAATTGGAACCCGGAGAAGAATTCTTCTAAAGAAAACATGCCCAAGTAGAACGAAAAAATTGCAAATTTAAGCCACAATAAATCACTCTAGAAACCAAACACCACAAAAGAAAAGAGAGAGAGAAATAAACAAAAAAAAAAACCGTTTGAAGAAGCCACCAGAAGTCAATTTCTTGAAGTTGCTTCATCAGAAACTAGATACAAGTATTTGAACGAAAATAATGCTTATCTAAGTGGTAAAAACAGCTATGTTTGCCTAAAATGTTGGAGAATTCAACGCACGAAAGAGAGAATAGAACTACTAACCAACAGAGACACCAATATCGGTATCAGCAACCTGATTCTTGCGCAGCTTCCGCTCCAAATGTGCCGCAATCCATATGGTGCCAAGCGGCCCCTTCTTTGCCAGTATGAATTGCGAATAGAACATTCTTTCTCTCCCTCACAGTAAAGCCGTGAACTCATACAAATTGCGCAAATCCTTCCCCCAATAAAACCCCCCCGCTTCCCACTTCCGCTCAAAAGAAACTCCAAAATTCTTAACTAATACCAGACCCTAGAGCTTGTACAAGTTCCCCAAAAACAGTAACTTATACCAGAACTTCATATCAAGTCAAGCACATGAGAAATCCCCAAATTCTCAATTAGAAACGAACGATTGAGATTCTGTCTAACAATTCACATCAGCCTCTTCGTTTCACTGCCAACAACCATTAAAACCGAAGAATTCAGAGACATCGAGTTATAAAAGAGAAAAACGAAGTTCGGAAATTATTGACAGAATTGACCAAAACCTTGTCAGAATTAGAAGCTCAACACCCGAGCACTTGCTAGAAGAGAGCCGTTGACGAAGTCTCGAACATTTGGGGAGCTAAAAACCCTAATTTTCTTTATCCAACTCAGATAGCGACAACCTTGCGAACCCTATGTGCGCCGGAACATGAATCTCAGTTGCAGAAACAACGTCTTACAACCTTCAAATGTTGAGATCGAACACGAAACAAAGTTTGACACGATTATAAAGTCACTGTGTCTGTATAGAGAGAAAAGGAGAGCGCAAGCAGAGAATCTAATCCTTATTATTGCAGATTTGAGATTTTGTAACGTGGAGCTCTTAACTTGTAAGAAGCGCCTCCTTTAGATTTTTAAAGATTTTCGTTTTGAATTATCGAAAATATCAGAGTAGTAACAACGTGTAGGTACCTCCTACTACATCACCGTTGATTCTTATCTAAACAAGGCCGCCGTTTTACTCTTATTGCGTTGTGACCATGATTAGAGGTCCTCACCTGGCCTTGTTTGACAAAGTTAAAAACTCAAATTTAAAAATTAATTACTGAAAATTGAATGTTGAATTTCTTAAATTGATAAGCGGTTTGATATATACAAAATTTTAAACACAAAATCAGATAAGTTATTTGATATGTATAAATAGCTAAAACCTTAAATTCACTAATTTTTTAACTTTATCTTTCATATATTGATATTGTAATACTAAAATCAAATTAATTAAATAAAAAATATACATAATTAAAATCATAACAATATACAAAAAAAAATAGCAACATGATATGTTGATTATTAAAACTTTGTTAAATGTTAAAGTAGTAAAAAATTTAACACTCAATAATAGTTCATATTACTTAATATTTTTTTTTTTTTTTTGCTTATCAGACAACATATTGTGCCAACATCACACATATTTAATTAGATAAAAAAGAGATAAATATCATGACATATAAAAAGTATACTTTATATCAAAGCAATTGCAATCAAACTCATCAATATAGCATAGGGGACGGAGTGAAACTCTTGAAATTGTCCAGTCACAAGATATGAATTTGGAATTTAACCATTCCTAAGTTGCTCCTCACGTTATGAAACTCTTGAAGAATGAACCAGCACTGAAGATTGGTTAGTTATTTGAGAGTGTTGAACAAACTTGCATGCCACACTTGCTCCTTGACAATATAGCATTTTTGCTCCTGTAGCTGCAGTAGACTGCCCTGGGTTAATTGGAAGCGCAAGTATTTGCAAGTTCCTCAATGATGATCCCCTTTCTTTTGTGCAGTTTTTCGTCATATCTAAACCTTTAGAGAGAGAGAGAGAGAGAACCTGGGGATGGTATAAAGTTTTGTTAAGAAGAATTTCGATCTCTGATTTTCTGATGTTAGTCTTATAAAATAAGAGGAGAGAGAGGCGAGGACAAAATTAAATATGAACAAAAATATCAAAACTAAGCGTGTTAAGTAAAAAGTAATAAGTAGGGGGGAGTTACTTAATATTTTGTTCTTTAATTTTGTCTAGCACTTAAAATATTTAGCTCCCTTATTTTGGGTTATCAAACTAACTTAGTTTATTTTTACTGAATCTATTCAGTTTTAAATGCTGAATAAAGTTATCAAACAAGACCGAAGTCCAGTACTTACCGCGAGGTACCTGAATGGTTTGAAACATTCAGCCAAAAAGTAAAAAAAACAAAAAAAAAAATTATTTTTTGATTTATAAGCCTAAAAAGTCAAACTAAAAAGTCTGAAAAAACAAACAAAAAAAAAAAGCTTACCAAATAGACCCTTATAGCATGTTTGGAACTTGGGGGAGGGAAGGGAAAGAAAGAGAAATGAAAGAAAAGACAAAATGAGGGAAATATAGTTCCCTTTCTTATTTGGTTTTGCAAAAAAAATAGAAGAAAAGTAAAGGGAAAGAAAAGAGAGAAAGAGAGAGATTGATTTAAAAAATTTCTTATATTTTTCCTTCCATTTCCTTCCTTTTCCCATCCCTTCCCTTCTTAGGTAGAATCAAATAAGGAAAGGAAAGCAAATAGTGGTTTTCCTTTTCTTTCTCTTCCTTTCCCCAAGTTCCAAACAGGCTGGTTGAGAAGGATTTTCCTCTGGTATCTTATAATGGTATTTGAGGTATGATATCTTTAAATTTTTGTAGTAAATCTAAAAAGGACATAAATTGTGACCTTTAGATTAGAATCTTTGTAAAATCGGCAACTCATTCAAGAAAATTTTAGAGAAAAAAAATAGTAGAAACACAATTATTACTTAGACGAATGACAGCTATTACTCATTGTAATCACAATTATCATAAAGTGTGGCAAAAATGTAAACGTGTTAAAAATAGAGTTTGTAGCCAAAGTAACATTTTTCTACAAGATAATTCTCAAACTAACATCCTCACACCTGATAGGGATTTATACTAAAATATGTGTTTTGTGTAATAGTTTTAGTATTTATTAATAAATTAGTTGTTCCATTTTAATGAGAACCTGTAATAGCAATGTTTGCATTGCGTTATTTATTTAATGATTATGTATGTGTGTCTCTTATTCTATATGGTAGATGATTTGTTATGTACAGTACGACTTATACACGGAAAATCAGATCATCAGTTCTTATGAAATATAAACTTATCATTCACAGTCTTAAATGGAACTGGACGCACCATCAATCGAATTGTAGCCTGCTTGACCGCTCTTTCTTATTAGCTTGTTTTAACTCGCAAGTGCACAAGTGTGCGATGTAGCAATTAACTCGATGAGACCGAGATCATATCCATAGGGAGCTAAATTTAGAAAATAAGTTCGATGACAAAAACTTAAGAGAAATTTATTTGGAAAGGATTTGGTTTACAATGAATGTGAAATTTTCTTTGAAAGATGGATGGTTATGAATGGAATTCAAATGACAATGCTTAAAATTACAAAAGAAACAAAAGTCTTGACTTCAAACCAATTCCGATGGTGGTATATTGGTGGTTTCTTCAAAATATTTAAGATAACTCAATCCAATATCAACAATGGTGATATTGGGTCCAAAAATATTACAACAAAGTTCAAAGAAATGAATTATTAATTATTGTTTAGAAATGAAAAAATAGTTTCAAACTAGAGAAGACATTGAATCAAGCAATCTCTATACCAAAACTGAGGTTTGTGCATAAAAATTCAAGATTATAGCATTACCTAAATGATTTCTAAAAATTCTTAATAATAATCAATCATCCATATATAAAGTGAGAAGATAAATCATTGAGATGCATTAATACCTTAAAGAGATCACCTCAACCACCATGATTTTTGATCTTGAACCAAGAAAGAGCTTAGTCAACAACCATTATGAAAAACAACACTTGCATCAACATGAAATAAGAGATTTTTAACATTGAAGAACCAAAATCAACAAAGAAAGCAAAATACAAGCTACCTAGATTTTCGCACAAATCTGTCCTCTAACTTTGGATGAAATTTTCACCTAGTTCTACTTTGTTTTTAGATATGGCTATTATACAGATATTTATAGAGTTGTTTGTCTACTTTCCAACAGTGCAAAGAACAGCTCATTTGGACATCTGAATAAAAAATTATGGTCTAAACACTAGAGGTGTGTCTCACACGTGGAGGGAAAGTCAGATTCGACCAGAATTTTGAGTTGGCTGGTGGACCTCTTTATTCTATATTTTGAATTATTTTTTTCTTCTCTCTTTATCCCATAATGAAAAATTATTGTCCTCCACTTCTTTCTAACCATGTGCATGCTCTCTTTTTTATATAATAAAGAATTATTGTACTCTAACCATGTGCCAGCTCTTTTTTCTCCCAACAACTTTCTACAAATGAGCTGAAATGGGCTTTCAAACTTTAGGTTAAAGTTTGCACAATACATGGAACAAGTTTGGGCTAAAGTTTGCACAAAACATAGAGCAAGTTTGGGTTTGAAGTGGATCATCTTTTAGCCTCTTCTTGGATTTGAAATGGGGCAGATTTGGGACACTTTTTTGAACCAAAATTTGCTTCAATCTTTGACTCAATTTCACTTCAATTCTTCGCTCTAAATCCCAACCTTGAAGATCTCCGAAATAATTTATTTAATCTTTAGAAATCTATCAAAGTATTAAACCAAACTTCATTACCAAAGGCACACCAAATTATTATGCAAAACAAAATAAACGAATAAATACATATGAAAAACTAGAAATTTAATGACAATTTAGATGCATAATCATAGCACAAGATTTTAATAGATCTGTCTTGACTTTGGAAAACGGTATAGTTCCAACTCCATACACTAGTACACTTTGTGTATATTGAACAGGACCATGTTGAGGTAATTATTTTTATATTGACTATATAAATAATTAATATCTCACGATTATTATGAGTGTTTATGCTCTTAATTCTAATATAATAAATAGACACGTGCATGTAGTGTTTATTTTTTTTATTTACAGAAGAGTGAGATTCTTTATGGGTCAATAAATTCAGTGAGTTGGACAATAATATTACGTGTATGGTGAATATTAATTATTGATGGAATCCACGCCCCAGTATAGGGATTGATGATACCCCATTGAGGAAGGTTATAAGTTTTGATTATGTCAAACCCTACAGGTAAATTAGGAATTCGACATATTAAAAAAATTAAGTAAAAGGTCTCAAGGAATTAAAAAGTTTATTAAATTTAATTGTCAGTAATTTTATTTAATAGACGGTATCTGTAATTTTAACGTAAGGAAATAAATAAGCATGTATCTCGAAATATAATTTCTAATATGACAGGGAGTATAATTATAATTTATTAGTGGTATAAATTATAATTTATGTAAATAGAGATTAATCCTGATTGGATTAAGAATCCTTATTTGCATAGGAAGTCCTAGTTATACTAATCATATGGTCCATGCTGTAACTTCTATATATATGCACTCTAAGAGCAGTTAAGGTAACACGCTTGCTCATAATTGAGAGATACGCGTTTTGGTAAGGAAGAGATATTGGCCCAAGTAGGCAATCCAAGAGGGGGAGTGAATTGGGTTTTATAGAATTTATATCAAATAATGCAACTAAAAACAATTTAAGCAATGTAGCAGTGAGCAATCAAACTAATAACCCAAGCAAACAAATGATATAATGTAATGCAAACAAGTATTGTAAACAAAGAGATGAAGAACACCAGATTTATAGAGGTTCGGTCAAACCTTGCCTACGTCCTCTCTTCCTCGAATCCTTTCAAAGGTATTCCACTTTGTAAACTTTCCCTACACAGCTACTAGTTTTTCTCCTCGTGCCTAGCTCACTCTTACAAGAGCTCTTCCCCAAGCTCTCAAAACTCAAGAGATTTTGTCCAAGCTTCTCTCAAACTTACGAGTGATTTTGTCTAAACTTCACTCAAACTTACAAGTGATTTTGTCCAAGTTTCACTCAAACTTACAAGTGTTTTTCCCAAGCTTCACCCAAACTCACAAGTGTTTTTCTCAAGAACACTCAAACTCACAAGTTTACAAACCAACCCAATAATAGATGAAGGTTGTACAATGTACAATGAATAACTCTCTCTCAAAGAGTAAATAAACAAATTTTCAGCTCACTCAAGAACCCCCAAATGAATAAAAACAGTGTATAAGATGTAGGAGATGAAATCTCGCTTGTAGCTCTTAATCTTATGTTCTTCTCATGTTCTTCATGTATCAATATATGTTGGGGATCTTGTATATATAGCCTTGAATCTATTTTAGCCGTTGGAGAAGTATGGAAGTGGTTTTGGTGGCAGATCGTACCATTACTCCTGTTAGAAAATATAGTCGTTGGTGTCGAGAGTCGACTCTTTTGGAGCAGGAGTCGACTCTTTTTATGTTTCAGTCGATTTTTCAAGGCTCTGTCTAAACGAGTCAACTCTTTTATGCCAGGGGTCAACTCTTTTTGTCTGAGATTGCAAAATCAACTCTCTGTTTGAATGAGTCGACTCTTTTAGAGTGAAGGGTCGACTCTTTTGATATTCCATCAGATTTTCAGCCTCTGTTTGAATGAGTCGACTCTTTTGCTTAAGGGGTCGACTCTTTTTAGCAAAATCCTTAACTTTTGCAATACTTCTTTAATGTCTTCAAGCTCTTCAAAGATCATCCAACTAAGGTTTTTAAGGCTTGAAAAGACTTCTTTAAGGCATGTTGACTTCAAGAGCATCTTCAATCCTTCAATATGACATCAACTCCATTTTGATTACTTGTAAAGCTCTTTAATCACCATTACTTCATCCATTGATTCAAGTCTTTTTCAATATCTTCAAGAGAGCTTCCAAGACTCATTTCAACTGTTCTTTGAGAACTCTTCAACAAATATGGCTTCTTCTTTTCAATCAAGGTTTTAAGCATTTTCAATCTTCTTCCTTGACATCTATCATCTTGAAATATCTTCATTCTTTATAAGATCACCAATGATGAATATGTCATTCCTTCATGCTTATCAATCTTCAATCCAAGATTTTCATCATCTTGAAATTCCTTCATTTCCTTATAAGATTAGCTTTGCTGAATATGTTTTCTCATCATGCTTATCAACCTTCATTATAATATTTGCATCACAAGTTCTCTATTGTCATAAGCTTCAAGTCACGATAGAAATCTAATAATTAATCTGCACACTTAAGTAGAATTATTAGATCACTAAACAAAGTTTTGTTATCATCAAAATCAAAACATTGAGTCAACAAAAGAAACTCTAGCAGCTGCGAGCCCACTCTCTCTGAAGTAAGGCGTATACGAGGGATACAACAGAAATTTGAAGGTTGAGTTCGAGCAGCTGATTCATGCTTGTTACTGTTACTTGTTATTCGAGATCAAACTAGAGAGATCTCGAAAGTATGATTCTTATCACATAGATTAGGCTATGTTAATTAGATCAAAATTTTTTGGTATTACGCGTATACACTATAATCAGGTCGTGGGAAATTCTGCAGTCGCCAACAACACCAACTTCAAAAGAAATAATTTAAGAATAATTACTTTCTACTCCTTTTTGAATTAGGCTATTTTCACATAAATTTCCTGCATTGTACAATGCAACACTTAAACCCCTCGAACTATTTTCCAAAGTGGAACTATTAAAGGAAGTAACAAACAATATGAAAAGAGAATATTAACCCAAAACCTTCAAGAAATTCTATCCTCTAAATCCATTTTCTCCTTTTTTTTTTTTTCCTTCTCCCCCTTTATTCCTTCTCTCCTCCACTAGCCATTATGCTACACCACCACTGCGTCCCTCACTTTCTATGACAATCTTTCTTAACATCCATTGTCATGCCCCACGTGTTCATAAGTCAGTTCACACATTCATACATATGTATATAGATATAAATACAGAAAAGAACACACACATATATACACTTAAACATATATATACTTAGTATCAATCTATTTAACAATGGGTGATAAATCATTGGAGTCAAGATTGATGTAACTATTTGATTGCCGAGAAGAGGTGGAACCAATTATAAAAAGTTAATTGAATTGGAGTTTCAACAAATTGATATAAAATTTATAAAATGACAAATTAAATTAATTTTAATGCAAAAGTTTTGAATTTTATTGGAATTTCACTACCAATTTATGAATTGAAGTTGAGGTGGAAACGTTATAAAAATTCAAATTACTTTGAATTTTTTGCTAGGTTTTAATTAAATTGCTTGATTCGAGAATCATCTATGTGTATACCTATAAGTTTCACTAAACTGATCTTAGTGCAAGTCTTCCATCAAGATGAATTTGTCATCGCTATATGTTTGATTGCTGAGAAGTATAACGGAGAGACCTGTTTTGCTTTTAATTCCCAAAAGATTTCAAGGCATTTCTTTGACTAGGTTTCTTAATTATCAAAGAACATCTCCAAAATCGTCACAAAAGTGGCTCTCTTAGCTATTTTAGAGAGCCAAACCTCAAAAATAGCCCTCCAATAGGCTCTTTATATGACTTTATATTTTAGAGAGTCTTACTTTGGCTCTGCATTTGCTCTCCAAATGTATATAATTAAAAGCGACTCTGTAAACTTTAAATAGTATTATTTCAAAAGTTTCTCTCCTTCTCTCTCATCTTTTTGTCATCTTTTATTAGGGTAACTGCTAAAAAAAAATAATTTATGAGATGACTAACTAAAATAGAGAGTATGGTTGGAGAATTTTTTAAAAAGTGGCTAGCTAAAATAGAGAATATAGTTTTTCAGAATATTGTGACTAGCTACTTTACAGAGTAGGGTTGGAGATGCTTTAATGATTTGGGATTATATGATGGTCTTCTATTTTTCAAATGAACTGTCCAAATCAATAGGCACTAGTATACAATAATGGTGAGCTTGCCCTTTGTCCTAAGAGGAAGTGGTAAGTTTGAAAATGGATATTCAAATATTAGGATAAAAATTCCATTTTAGCAAACTATAAGGGCTTACTAATAAAATTTTTCTATTAGGATTGATATCAGGATGTTAGTTTATGAATTATTTATGAGAAAGTGTTAGATACTACATTATCTTTAAAAAGAATGTTATTTTGAAAAAAAAAACTCATTAAAAATATTAGTGGTGACTAGATAAGTGGGCAACTGGTGTCACAACAGGATTTTGGACCATCTAAATATCTCGTGAATGAGATAGGGCCCAGAATGAGGTTTTTCATGTTACTTAGAGATCCTAGTACCTCCGGACGCATGCGGGGGTTTTCATCCCAGCTTGCATAGTTTATTTGATTTGAAAAGGGCTATTGGTTTTGAAAAAGCTTCAAAGTCACCACCGACAATTAAGGTGTGCCAAGAAATAAAAAAAAGTGTGATTTTTGTAAACATGAGTTTAGAGGCTAAAAATACAGTTTTAATGCAAAAAACATTATATGCAAATTTGGAAAGATTCTAATTGGTTTGAAAAGGCATTTGTGCCAGTTTTGAATGGCCCGTGATACTTTGACTCCATGTTGGTCTACTTAATCAGGTCTAGGCTCAGGGAACCTATTACGTGTTAGAAAACATATGTGTTTTAAGCATAAACACCCACTCTCGCTCACAATTGGCATCAACTCTGCTCTAGAAACCTCTTTTCTAGTATCTATTGAATTTAACATCATCATCATTGTGCTTGTTGTCACAATCGGATTTTGAACCGCCTAAATATCTCGTGAATGAGACGGGGCCCAGAATGGGTTTTACATGTGACTAGGAGACCCTATTACCTTTGTACCATACGGGGGTCTTTATCCCGACTCATATGGTTTATTTTGATTTGAAAAGGGGCGTTAGTTTTGGAAAAGTTTCAAAGTCGCCACTTGATAATTAATGTGAGACCCTAATGTCATAATTTTATAATTACTTAAATTACATTTATTGCATGATTAATTAATATGTAAATATTATGTGGGTGCATGTGTGTGTGGCATGTAGCAAGTGGTGAATTAATTGGTGAGTCAATGGTGAGTTGGTTGGTAGATTAATTGGTGAGTTGGTTGGTAGGTTAATTGGTGAGACAATTGCGCGATGTGCATGAGTGTGCATGTGGAGTGTTGTCTTGCAATTAGAGAGAGAGAGAGAGAGAGGGCAGCCCACTTCTCTTTTAAGTGGAGAGAAAGAGAGATAAGCCAAGGAGAGAACAAGAGGACAAGAAGATAAAGAAAAGAAAGAAAAAAAAGAGAAAGTAGAGGTGAATGGTGCCTAACATGATGGGAGAGAGGAGAAGAAAAGAATAGAGGGAGGGAAGAGTGTTGGCTACCATCATTTGGATATGGAGAGAGATAAAGGTGAGATAGAGAGAAGAGAAGAGAAAGAGAGAGGAGAAGGAAGAAGAAGAAGAAGAAGAAGAGGAACCTTAGGTGGGTTTGTTGCATCTTGATTTCAAGATCTAAGTTAAGATCATCATGTTCTCACTTGATCTATTTTATATTCATGGTTCTTGCATGTGTATATGTATTCATGCCATGTAAATGGGGGTAGGAGGTGAAATCTTCAATGGTAAAAACTTAGAATCATCCATGGCTGCCATAACAGTCGTCTCTATAGTAGGCTACTATTTAGAGATTTTTTGATCTACCTAAACATCTTCTTTGTGGCTGAATTTTTTTAACACTGTAATTATGTTATGAGGATCATTTGGGCTTTGGATTCACTCAAAAATATTATATTTTTGAATTATGATAAATTTTTGAAGTTGGACTATCTCTGTTGAATTCTGATGCCCAAATTTGCAATCTTTGATTTGACTGAACATTCGATCAAGTTAGAAATGTCCAAAAATTATGAAAATTTTGCTGTATCTAGGAGGAAGGTTGTTGATAATCTGTACCAAATTTCAAGCCATTTTGATGTCGTTTATCTATGCTAAGAATCTAGTTTCTAAGCCTTTTAGAAGGTGGGGGAAACTTCCCTCAATGTATTCTATTTGTGGTGGCTCAAATCTGGAACTTTAGGGTAAGTGTTGGTAGCTATAGAGCTTCAAACAAATCATGGAGTGGAACCCTAAATCGTGCATAAGTGGAGCTCGTAGGCGCGAAGTGTCCCGCGAGGTGTCTTACGAGGTCCCGCAAGGTCTTGCGAGGTCTCATGAGGTGTCTCACGAAGTCCACCTTAAAACTGCACCCTCTCTGTTTCTTTCCATGAGGTGTCCCGTGAGGTTCCGTGAAGTGTCCCACGAAGTCTCTTGGAAGAGTTTACAGCATTATCTTATTTTATAAAATACTAGATAAATATGTAGGCTTGTCTAATAAATGTGAAATTTGGTAGGAATACTATATGATATATCTATTTGGTATTCCTCAAGTTTTGAAATTTTTTGGTATAATCCCACGAAGTTATGTTCAGATTATGAG
This sequence comes from Euryodendron excelsum, assembly GCA_033060915.1. Taxonomy (NCBI): domain Eukaryota; kingdom Viridiplantae; phylum Streptophyta; class Magnoliopsida; order Ericales; family Pentaphylacaceae; genus Euryodendron; species Euryodendron excelsum. The sequence continues at coordinate 64,094 of CM065396.1, forward strand.
GTCTGTGTCAGTTTTGGCAGATTAGAAGACTTAGTGAATTTTGATACTTTTAAGCTATTGCATTGCATTGGGAACTTAATTGAGGGTATCATATGAAATTTCTAATGCATGATTTTAGTTCTATAGTTTGTTTGGGGTGTTTACATTATGTTTGATTATTTTTGTGGAATTACACATTGAATTTCCAAAACTAACATAACAAGCTAAGAACCCTACATTTTCATGCCTTAGGAAACCTCTCCTAAAATCCTAACCTTCACTTTATGTCATTGCATTTCTACTCTCTTGAGTTGCATTTCTACTCTCTTGAGTTGTATAAAAATGGCCACCCTCTCTAAGAGAGGTTTTCATTGATTTTCAAAGTTTTCAAAACAACCTTCCCTTAGGAGAGGTTCTCAATGTTTTGCTCTCTTGAGTATTGTGATTGGAAGGATCTCATGGAATCCTCTTTTGAGTGATTTTCCTTAAATTGACCATGAACCCTTATCCTTTAGAGTGGTTTTCAATACCTTAAAACTGGTTTTTTCAAAAGTCCCTTTTCAAGAAATGGTTTCAAAAAATTCATTTCTATTAATTTCCATCAAATTAGTTTTCAAAACTACCTGCCCTATATTAATTTTAAAAAATTTTACTCTTTTAAATTTGTGGTTGAAATGGTTCCAAGAAAATCCTCTTTGGAGTGGTTTCCAAAAACCCACCATATGAACCATACACTTACTTGAGTGATTCTCATAAAATGACTTGCATAGCATACAACTCTCTTGGAGAGTTAATTTTCCTAAAAGTCTTTACATAAAATCATGGTTTTCAAAATCCCTTTCAAGGTTCATGCATGAAATCACTTTCCAAAACCCCTAGGTCCAAACCCTAGTTCAAAACCACATTTTCAAAACCCTAAGGTTTAAACCCTAGTTCAAAACCACCTTTCTAAAACCACTAGGTCCAAGCCCTAGTTCAAAACCGTTCCCCTAAACCCTTGGTTTATCCAACCTTAGTTAGTTTACCTTAGGTTGACCTAACTCTAGTTAGTTAACACTAGATCATCCAACTTGAGGTTAACTTAACCCTAGTTAGTTAACTCTAGGCCAATCCAACCCTAGGTTAACCTAACTAAGTTAACCTTAGGTTATCCAACCCTAGTCCAACAACCCTAGTTGTCCAAACTAAGGTGAATCTAACCCAAGTTAATTAACCCTAAGTTAGCCCAACTAAGGTTAGTGAACTTCAAGACTCAAATTTCAATACCATTAAAACTCATCACTCAATTCAAAACCATTTTCAAAATACGTGTTTTTAAAACACCTCACTCTCTTAAGTTTTAAAAAATCGTTGACTCCAAAGACTTTTCAAATGCATCCACACTCCTTTGAAAATGTTTTCAAGAGCTCTCTTAAATTTGTCTTAATCAAAAATGGTTAGACCCTATTTTTTTGTCTCTTAACCAAAAACTTGTCTCTTAAACCATAAGAATGGTCATTCCATTATCTCATGGAATGAAAACATGAAACAAAACTTTGATAACATTTTTGTTATTAAATTTCTTTAAAAGAAATAAATTATATTTGGTAAATATTTTTAAAATTTTTATTTTAATAATTCAAAAATAATTTTAAAAAGTTAAAAATAATTTTAAATTTTTTTTTTTGTTTATTTCTAAAACAAATCTTTCTCTCTTGCCACCCACCACCAACATTTATTGCAACAATTTAGAATTTTGAACCGTTAATAAATAAAATAAATAATCTCAAATAAGATTTAATTATGCTATAACTCCAAATGTACTACTATAATTGACTCCCAAATTTGTTCTTGATTACAACTTCAATTAACTAGAAATAAAATAATAATTTTTCCTAGGCTCCAAGATACATAACTCCCAACAATAATATCACCAAAATAAATATAATTCTTCATAGACTCAAAATAATATTCCACTTGCACTTTATACGCTTCCACTTGAAAAATAAAATTTAACTGGAATGTATACAATACGATAGAGTAAAAGCACACAGTTCAGGACAATTAAAAATGAAGCTCAATGAATAAATCATTTAACCGATCAGATTAAAAATAATACTTATTATTAGGAGCCAATCGAAATCACAGAAAATCACGCTGGTAATAATCAATCCAATATTTTTATTAGGCCTAATACACGACCCTTCTCAGTATCATGTCAAATGCCACCCGTGTTACGTAACAATTTCAAATTACATAACCAACACCTTGTAGAGTCATCCTTCCATAACCAACACCTTGTAGGGTCACCATTCCATAATCATTTCTAATAAAAGGCCAACGGGTATGTTTGTACATGTGCTAATTAGTTTTATGGCACATTAGCCAAAACATAACTCATCAATTTTAAAAATAAAATAATTTTATTAATAAATCAATGAATACGATAATCAAGGATGTGCCGAAAGAAATTTAATAGATCCAACAATAAATATAATTAGGAAATTAAACAATGAGTACGAATATTTAAGAAGAATACAATTCAGGAATAATAAGAATAAACTCTTTGCAAAGAGATTTAAAAAGGAACATATTGTATATAACCCGGTTATCTCAAGTTTGTTCCACCAATTTTGTAGAGATCATTACAGCTCTCCAAATAATTTTATATAAATTAAAACCAAAGTAATAAAATTTTTCCTCACATTTTTCTCTTCATTTCCTTTTTTTTTTTTCCCTCACCCTTTCGGCGGCCTTCCTCTCATGACCGAAAGGGTTTCCACATTTTTTTTCTTATTATTATTTTTGTCAACTAACACCATTTTCTCTCTTTCACGAATTTCCTTTAATTTAATACATCAATTTCATCACTTAAAGCTTCTTATTTATACTTCAAAATAGATTTCCTTCCATTGACAAATCAACTACCATTTGTTAACTTGCATGAAGACATTTCGACCATACTTTCTAGCACATTACATGTAATGACTCAGAATAAGACACCAACCAAGCCATGTGTATTGCTCATCTTAAGCCATTAGACCAAGTCACATTTATTCTTCTAGGAGCCATCCATTGGCTTGCATACATCTCCAAGTCTTAACACTTTTGGCAACCCTCATATATCATTTCTTTAAACCCACATATGTAATGGGCGAATGCTTCAAATAAACTATGAGTACTTAAAATTCTTAAGTTCTTGAACATGGCTTCTGATTAATGTCTTCCAAAGAAATAAATATACCTCTTTCTTAAGGTTGATCTCAATAAATTTTTATTTTAATATTCTCTAGCAAAACACTATGAGTCTAGCAATTAATAATTCTAAAATCGTCACAAAATTTCGGGGTGTTACAATCCTCCCTTCGTAGAAAAATTTCATCCTCAAAATTTACATTGTTTTCACTGCACACTCTGATAAATAAGCATAATTCTCTTTATACTGGTAGCGTAAAACTGAGCCAAATACTATACTTACAATCCCTAGGGGTTCATATACCTAAGCTCTGATATCACTTGTAACGACCCAGATTTTCGGACCTTTAATAAATAAAATAAATAACCTCAAATCATGTCATCAAAGAAATAAACGTCCAAAATATTAGATAAATCTCCATAAATCAAAGTAATTGTGTCTTCACAAGTAAAATTTTCATTAACTCCCAAATAGTAACCTCGAGATAAAATGAAAACTCCATGTAATTCAAAAGAATAAATAATTCTTTCCAGACTTTAAATGCATAACTTCCGAAATACTATCTCCAAAGTACCCCATATGCTCAAACTAATAACTTAAAAAAATAATTCTTCCTAGGCTCCAAGATACATAACTCCCAACAATAATGCCTCTAGAATAAATATGATTATTCATAGGCTCAAAATAATATTCCACTGGCTACACGTCCACCTGAAAAATAATATTTAACCAGGAAGTATACAATATGATATGAGTACAAATGCTTAATTCAGGACAATTAAAAATGAAGCTCAATGAATAAATAAGTTCAACTGATCAAATTAAAAATAATACTAATTATCAGGAGTCAATCGAAATCAATGAAAATGATGCTAGTAATAATCAATGCAATATTTTCATTAGGCCCAATACCTGTCTCTTCTTAGTATCATGCCAAACGTCACCCGTGGCACGTAAGAATTTCAAATTCCATGACCAACACCCCATAGAGTTATCCTTCTATAACCAACACTCGGTAGGGTCACCATTCTATAGCCATTTCCAATAACAGGTCAACGGGTGCGCTTGTATATGTACTAATCAGTTCTACGACACATCAATCAAAACATAACCTAGCAATTTTTAAAAAAATTAATTTTATCAACGAATTAACAAACGTGATAATCAAGATTATACTGGTAGAAATTTAATGTATCCAACAATAAATATAATCAGGGAATTAAACAATGAGTACGAACATTCAACAAGAATACAATTCAGGAATAATAGGAATTAACTCTTTGCAAATAGATTTAAAAAGGAGTATATTGTATACAACCCGGTTACCTCAAGTTTGATCCACCAATTTTGCAGAGATCACCACAGTTCTTCAAATACTTTTACATAAATTAAAACCAAAGTAATAAAAAAATTTCTCATATTTTTCTCTTCATTTCTTTTCTTTTTTTTCTCACCCTCTCGGTAGCCTTCCTCTCATGGCCGAATGGCTTTCCACACTTTTTTTTAATTATTATTATTTTTTTGACAAACACCCCTTTCTCTCTTTCACGAATTCCCTTTAATCTAATACATCAACTTCATCACTTAAGGCTTCTTATTTATACTACAACGTAGACTTCCTTTGATTTACAAATCAACTACCACTTGTTAACTTGCATGAAGACATTTCAACCACACTTGCCAACACATTACATGCAATGACTTAGCATAAGACACCAACCAAGCCACATGCATTGCTCTTCTAAAGCCATTACACCAAGTCACATTCATTCTTCTAGAAGCCATCCATTGGCTTGCATACGTCTCCAAGTCTTGCACTTTTGGTAACCCTTATGTATCATTTCTTTAAACCCACATATGTAATAGGCGAATGCTTCAAATAAATTATGAGTACTTAAAATTCTTGAACCGTATAACATGGCTCCTAATTAATGTCTTCCAAAGAAATAAAAGAAAGTATTCCTTTTAAGCATTATAAAAATGAATACAAAAGAGTCAACTTACAACCCACTAGATAATCCAATCCTCGGGTGCTGAATCCATGAACTTGTGGGTATGCTCTTCTTATAACAATTGAGTCACACGATCACGTATCTGGTCCTTGATACAGTTCTTCAATGCTTGATTGAGTGTTGAGTCCACGATATCTCTGCAGTCCACCAAGGACTGAACTCAGATCTACCACTGTCTTGAACTCCTTCAAGACATTTTCTCATTGTCGATATGATGATAGGAACAAAAGAAAGTATTCCTTAGATCTTTGAAAGCTCACAATCTGATGAAGGAATACTTAATCTCTAACAAACACTCATAGGGTTGTCTTCTTGAAAGGCTTGGTGTATGTTGGATAGGTCTAGGCTGGCTTGAGGATTGGCTTGATAAGTGGCCATATGCTAGATAATTGCCTAGATGCCTATTGTAGAGATCCAAGCTTCAATATATAGGTATGAGATTGCTTATGTTGGGGATTGCAGAATTTTTCATGACCCGGCTATAATGCATACGTATAATACCAAAAAAATCTAATCTAATTAATAGAGACTAATCTACGTGATTATAATCATACCTTCGAGATCTCTCTGGTTTGATCCCAAATAGTAGCTGGTATGAACTTCAAAATCCTTATGGTTTGTTCTCGAACAACAAGAAACAGCGACAAAAGTGAATCAATAGCTCGAACTCAATATTCGAACTTCTGCTGTATCCTTCGTATACACCTTACTCCAGAGAGAGTGGGCTCACAGATTCTAAAGTTTCTTTTCCTCACAAAAACGTGCGTATCTCAATTATGAGCAAGTGTAAACCTAGCTGCTCTTAGAGTGCGTATATATACAGACTACAACAGGGACCATAGGATTAGTATAACTAAGGCTTCCTATGCAAATAAGGATTCCTAATCTAACTAGAATTAATCCCTATTTATGTAAATTATAATTTATACCACTAATGAATTGTAATTGCACTCTCTGTCATACTAGGAATTATATTTCGAGCTCTATATTATTAAATACTTATTTATCTCCCAACGTTAAAATTATGGATACCCATCTATTAAATTAAATTACTGACAATTAAATTTAATAGACTTATTTAATTCCTTGAGACCTTCTACTTAACTTATTTGATATGTAGGATTTATAATCCACCTGCAGGGTTTGACATAATCAAAACTTATAAGCTTTCTCAAGAGGGTATCATTAATCTCTATACCAGGACGTGGATTCTATCAATAATTAATATTCACCATACACGTAATGTTATTGTCCAACTCATTGAGTTTATTGACCCACAAAGAATCTCACTTTTCTGTAAATTAAAATAATAAACACTACATGCGCGTGTCTATTTATTATATTAGGATTAAGAGTATAAGCACTCATAATAATCATGAGGTATTAATTGTTTTATAGTTAGTATAAAAATAATTACTTCAATACGGTCCGGTTCAATACACACAAAGTGTACTAGTGCAAGGAGTTAGAACTATATCGTTCCCCATAGTCAAGACAGACCTATTAAAATCTTGTGCTACAGTCCTACTGATGATGTGTCCAGTTCCATCTAAGACTGTGAACAATAAGCTTATATTTGATAAGAACCAATGATTTGATCTTCCATGTGTAAGTTGTACTCTACACATCAAATCATTTACTACATAGAATAAAAGACACACATGCATAATCAATATAGAATGTAATGCAACCATTGCTTATACAGATTCTCATTAAAATGGAATAATTAATTTATTAATAAATATTAAAGCCATTAGACATAGCATGTTTTTTAGTATAAATTTCTAACAGCTTGGAGGGAGGCAATGCAGCTAACAAGAACATTGAGAAGCTCTAGGACAAATCTAGCTGATGTGAGTTATCTTGGCACACATTTCCAAGTTTGAGAGGCATAACTTCCAAGAAACTAATTGAGTCCATTAAGGCGAGCTTGATTGCGGGCAAGGAATTGCTCTCAGTATCTGTCCAATCATTGACTTAGTTAAGGTGGGCTTAAGAGCGAGAAAGGAATAGCTCTCAGTATCTTTGCAATTGCTGAGGCTGCTCAAGCAAGCTTAATAGAGAAGGAATTGCTCTCTAAATCTCTTGCAATCGTGCATTCCTCTATGTCGCCCTTGATAGTAAGGTGCATTTTCTAGCTACAGCTTTGCTCTATTTTGTAGCTTTATGCCTTGAAACTTGTGAGGTCCAATCAATAGCCTTTATTGAAACTTTGTCTTCTTAACTTCTAACACACACAAGGCTTATACAAGTTTACAAGAAACACTTTTACATGGTCAACAAAGATGGCCAAACATTAACATTGAACAATCTCCCCTTTTTGTCCATTTTGTTACAAAACCTCAAAAAGCCAAAATAACATCAAGTAAGAACTCAGCAACATCCAATGCACTATAGAACCTACAAAACAAAGCTTAGCCAACAACAATAATGCATACAAAAGACATACTCCAAGCATTAATCAACATACAAGAATTCATCTCCATCATGATCACCCTATATGATTCCTAAAAAATCTAGCATAAACCCCCTTGACATCATCATTCTCATTTTAACAAACTCATTATCATTCTCCCCCTCAATATATTATCAACATTTTCAACTCAATTGCCCAAGCATAATAGTAAACATAACTCAACATAAGCAACTTAAGGAACTACGGCTAACCTGATTCCCACCAAATGGGATACGTAAGTAATTTAGGAACACCTAAGTGTGGTCACCACGTCCTTCAAATGGACACTTTTAAAAAAAAAAAAACATTTCAATCATACAATTTTCAACACTTGCCTAAACTACAATTGACCTGATTCTCACTAAATGAGATACGTAGGCAACTTAGGGAAACCTAAGTGCGGTCACCACGTCCTTCAAATAGACACAACGTCCTTCAAATGGACACTTTTCAAAAACATTTCAACAATGCAATTTTCAAAACTCGCCCGAACTACAAATGACCTGATTCTCGCCAAATGAGATACGTAGGCAACCTAAAATGGTATTTCAACTCAAGTTTCCATTTCAAAAGTTTCTTTCAAGTTAAAATTTTCATCTCAGATCACTTCAAAACTTCCCATTTCCAAATATTTTTCAAAAACATGGATCATGCATTGTTCACTCAAAAAATGGACTAAACTTCGTTTACAAAATCCTAAAGTGGATAATAAGTGAAAATTGGTAACGAGTGATTCAAGTGAGTGAATTAAAGTTGATTAGACATATAGGTACCAAAAGGGTGGGGTAGAGTAATGATCTTAGGATATCTTCCTTACACATAACCAACTCCCATACCATATATTTCTAGTTTCAAAGACCATAATCAAAGTCACATTTAAAAAAAAAAGGATTTAAAAACATTTTCAAAAGGTTGCTAAAAACTTAGTTTTCAAAAATCGCTCAAGAGGACATTTTCAAAATATTTTTCAAAAAATCTAAGTCTAGTCTTCGGATTATACTTAGTTTCAGGTGACCTAGCACATCTTTAACTATGTTAAGTGGTGATTCCAAATTTTGCTGAAAAGTCCTTACTCAAAATTAATTTCAAGTTCGAACCCCCGTCACACTTGTCCTTTTAGGAGGGTAAGTTTTAACAGAGAGAGTACCATGCTTTTTTTGAGTTAAGAGAACTTAGGTAAAAACAGCGTGCGACAGAGATAATAAGTATTTAATAATATAGAGCTTAAAATATAATTTCTAGTATGACGGGAAGTGCAATTATAATTTTTTAGTAGTATAAATTATAATTTTCATAAATAGGGATTAATCCTGTTTAGATTAGGAATCCTTATTTGTGTATGAAGCCCTAATCATATTAATCATGTGGTCTCTGCTGTAACTTCTATATATATACACTCTATGAGCAGTTAGGGTTAAAATTGATAATCTTAGATACACGTTCTTATGATAGATAGAAACTGTGAGTCCACTCTCTCTGGAGTAAGGTGTATTTGAGGGATACAACAAAAGTCCAAAGGTTAAGTTTGAGCTATTCAATCTTTCTTATTGTTGTCAAAAACGCTCAAGATGAAAGAAGAGAGATTTTGAAATTCATACCTGCTGCTATTTAGGATCAAACTAGAAAGATTTCGAAGGTATGATTCTAATCATGTAGATTAGTTTCTGCTAATCAGATTAGAATTTTTAGAATTATGGGTATGCACTATAGCTGAGTCATGAAAAATTCTGCAATCCCCAATAACAACAGCGTCTGTGGTATCTGCCCAATATCCTTACTATAAACCCAAAGTAACATCTCGTACAAACTTGAGTATACATCAGGTTACCAACTGCAGCTACGTTTGACATGATGCTCATTTGCTCTAGTTCGAAACTATCTTGTGGTGATTGACTTAGACTGAATTGGTCTCTTATGACAATGGGTGAGACACTGGCTAATAAGATTTCATATTAAATATTTCCAAAGCTATTCTGATAAAGTTTTCTATGTAAAAATCTGTAAGAACAAAATTTTTCATAGGGTGATGCTATATAAATATAAAAAGAAAAATGTCATTCTTTCATAAAGTTCGTACATAAAATTTCATCAATGACCATTTTATAATTAAGAGTCATGATATCATGATGGGTGTTTTGTTCAAAGTGAAAGACATTTATTCAACTACAACATTCTGTATATAAATTATGTATAAATTTTCTAGTTACATAGCAACACTCATAAAAAAAATTATAATAAATTTTATACAAAAATATCATGTCACATCATTAAACTATAGTTTTATGGATTCCCTTTTTAGTATATTTATGTGCATAGGCCTTTATATATATCTATATATATATATATGTGTATTTTTTGTCATCATGACACTTTTACTCTTGTAGTTTTTAAAATTTACAACTATTTGCACTTCTACTCTTTCTCCCACTCCCACTCTGCTCTGTGTGACTTGCTAGGATTGCGTCTTTTATCATTAAACCATAAAAAAAAAAACAAAAAAGGCAAAAAAGGTTTTTGGTAGTTATCAAATTTGTAACCAAAACCCTTATTCCACTTGATTATTGTATAAAAAATTCTACTAAAATGATATGAGAATAGTTTTTTTTTGGATTAAGAGTCATCATAATAAGTATATTATTTTTAAAACGCATGGCTATCATTTATAAATTCTATATAAATTTTCTAGTTATATAGCATTACTCTTAAGGATTAAGGGTTCAGAGTGGACAAGGAAACCCTTTATCTTACTAGAAAAAAAAAGTTTGACCCCTATGCACCATTTGGAACCTAGATTTGGTATGATAAAAGAAACCTAAATTTTGAGAAAAGCATTTTTGCATGTTTGGAAGTCATGGAAAAGTAGAAGGAAAGGAAAATTAAAGGAAATTTGATGAAAAAAATTATAAAAGAAGGGAAATTCTCACTTGTGAAAAGGTCAGGAAAATTGAGGGAAAGCTGCTCGAAAATTTTGTCGGGCCAAACCTCGACAGTTTCGTATATCTTCATTTTCACTATGCTGCTTCGAACCAGCGACCAAATCTTCAAGCTCCAATTGCCAGCATCAGCTTTTCTTCTCTGTCTCCTTCACCTTCATCTTCTACCTTCAAATTCTCTACAACTAAGCCCACAATTGCGACTATAAGAAGCTCTAAAAATGAAGGCCGTCTCAGAAGACATGTTTAGCATTCTGCTTTTGCTTAAGAAGCTTGAGGAAGCTGATTGTTGCATGGGGCCCATGGTATGTCCACATGGGCACATGGATATATATTTAGTATATATTTCACCGCCTATTGATAAGGAGATAATGAGTTATCCTTTTCAGATTTGGACTCCTAGAAGATAAAGATAAGTGAGTCTTATCTTTATCATGGTGTATATATGTTATACACAGATTGTATAAGAAGAATAACTAATGTATTATCAAATACAGACTCTCTTTCTAAATTACTTTCTCTTTCTAGTTCTCTCTAGGGTTACCATCTCAGTGCCTTAGGATTTGAAACATGTGTTCTTCGTATTGGACTCTAGTAGCCCTTTACTGAACGACGAGGAAGACATAAAGGAGATCTTAGATTGATTTGTGGTATATTGCTCATACTGCGCAAAGGACTCCTAAAACAAGCAAGACGATCCGTACATCTTATTGTTATCTGCATAAGATATTTTGTATACCGTATATATTTTCCTACATTGGTATCAGAGTCTTATTATGCTTGTTTTCACTTATATATTATGCCATAAATATGAATATTTTGTATGCATGCATATCTTTGGATGTTAATGGCATATTTGTGTATACTGAGTTTTGGGTGACAAAAATTATATCAGAATGTTCCTTATAGTGTTAGGAACTCACCCTGAAAATTTCATAATTTTTTGTTACATGGTTTGAAAGAAATCTCGATTTAATGTTTTAAAAAAAAACCTTTAAATCCCTATATTTTTTTCGAGATTTAAATTAGAACCGCCTGATAGATTAATTATGTGGCTTGTGAATATCCATTTATTGTATTAGTAGGATTTCCCAACCGTCGATAACTTTATATCGATTGTGTGGCTGGGTTTGTAACCCCTACCATGTATTGTTCTGCGACAATGCAATGACTAATTTGGACTTGCCAAGTGGCGCTACAGTGATTGTAGCTACCAATTTTATCCCAACACGAATGAGTTGTGTGTGTAGCATGTTGTAGGGCCTATCGAACTCTATTTTTGACGCGGTTTTTTCTTATGGACTCGTTTTAACATATACGTCACAACTGTGTGTTTTGTTTGATGTAAATACCCTTCAAAAATATTTTATTATTTTCTTGATAAATAAATAATAATTTTTTTTAAAAAATATTTTAAATGAGTTTTAAAATAATCTAATGGTTCTAAATTTTCCCTAGGGTCATTACATTACATTTATTGCAGTAGTAGCATTTAAATTATTTCTAGTCATATTTATTTAATTATCTACTGCATAATGATGTGACATTTTGTGTGCCACATGGGCACACTATGTTTTGACACCTTAGGATTATTTTTGGACCATATATCCATTCTCGTAGGTGCTGAGTGTGGTTACCCTCCATTCAAATGATTAATGTATGTTATGTATGGAATAGATTGGAGGTAGCATTGACGTTTTGAGGTGCTCATATGATGAATGTATGTTATTTATTTATTGTTGTTACAAAATAATTCTTTTGATACAAAGGAGGTGCGGCATCCCCATTTACTGAATTATTTATTAGATTTGATGTAGTAGATTTTTCTCATTTGTAAAACAAAAAAAAAAGGAATGTAATTTTTAATTATTTATGAGAGGCCTTGTGAGGGGATGTGTTTCGCATTAAATTTGTAAATATTAAATTATTTTGGCATGATGCACCAAATTGCCAATGGAGTCCTAACTTGGGCTCAATTTTTATTATATGCTTATAAATTGACATTGTGGAAAGAGGGAATAGTTTCCCATATTTTATTCTAAATTAATTAGACTTTTAATTCTAACTTATATCCTAGGAGATGATTACTAGCACCTAAAAATGCAAAATTTTTGATCTTTTGATGTAGGAAAGAATTTTTTGGTCTAATTGGATTTAAGATAAAATAGTAAAGATTTGTGCCTAATTAATTCCCTGAGCAATATATGTAGTGCAATGGCCTCAAAGAACATAATTGCTGACCTTAATAAGGGAGAGAAGCAGAGGAAGGTTCAGTACCTCCTCAATGAGCAAGAGTTGCTCGACCATTTGACCAACAACATGACCCAGCCCGAGTCAGACAGCACGTCTTAGCATCGCCATGATGAACAAGCTTATGACACTTGGTTTAAGAGGGACAAAATTACTTGTTTTACTATGCTAAGCTACATACATGATGACCTCATGGGGTAATTTGAGAAATTTTTCACTGCCAAAGAAATCTGGAAACAGTTGCATCTTAAGTATGGTGGCACCACTGCTACTCAGCTATGTGCCTTGACTTTGAGGTTCGATCAATATGTAATAGACCCAAAGTATACTATGACTGAGCACTTTAGGGTGATGTTTGCTATAATTAGAGAGATGAAAGCAGCTGGCAACGACCTCACAGACGAGCAACAAATTCTAGCTGGCATTCGGTCCTTACCTGAACTTACGTGGGGATAGGTGAAACTTATGCTCACGCACAATGAGGGGATCAAGAACTTTGATGACATATCTCGTCATTTGAAGCTTGAGGCAGGGCACCTTGAAGCGATCCGCAACATTGCTTTTGTCACCCAAACTGGATATCGTAAGAGTTACAAGCCCTAACACAATGGATAACGAGGTGGAGCTAGACAAGGACAACCAAAGAATCTGGCACCAAAGGATGGCAGAGTGTCCAAACGCCATAGAGGCAGGCGTGGTGGGAAGAAAGATAAGTCCAATATGAAGTACTATAACTGTGGAAAAAAGGGTCACTTTGCTCAAGATTGTACTGAGTCGAATAAGGTAAACCCTGATTCTAGCTTTCTTAATATTTTTGTTTGCTCGCATATCTTTGTGACTCATTATCTCCCTGGTTGGATTATAGACACAGGAGCAACCAAACATATAGTGAGAGATAGAGTTGGATATGTAAATTACAGTCGGGTCCCAGTGAGTAGACATCAGGTGAGTATGGGAAATGGAGTGTAGGAAAATGTCCTGAGAGTTGGCACTTATCAGCTCAAGATGCACACTGGGCACAATTTGCTCCTTCATGATGTCCTTTATGCACTCACTGTCTGATATAATTTACTTTCAGTTATCTCATTATTGCAGTTAGGATTTTCTTTCCAATTTGAGAACAATAGTTTGTCTATTTATCTCTGTAGTGAGTTTTATGGTCACGGTACATTAAAGGATCATTTCTTTATGTTGGATTTGGATTCAAATAATTCTATTATTTGTGTTGCATCTTCTTCTTCTTCTGATGTGATGTCTAATTCAATTAAATGGCATGCTAGACTTGGTCACATAGGACAAGAAAGAATGGCTAGACTAGTTAGAGAAGGCCTTTTGGGCTCTCTCGCCAAAGTAAGCCTACCTATTTGTGAGCCTTGTTTAGCTGGAAAGTCGTGCAAAAAGCCTTTTGGTAAGGCAATTAGGGCTTCTCATCCATTAGAGCTAGTCTATTATGACATATGCGGACCAATGAATGTCAAGGCATGACATGGTGCATCTTACTTTATTACATTTATAGATGACTTCTCTCGATTTGGTTCAGTATTTCTGTTGTCTCACTGCTACGAGGCTTTGGATTGTTTCAAATGTTTTATAGCAGAAGTTGAGAATCAGAAACAGAAGACTTTGAAAGTTCTTCGAACTAATAGAGGTCGAGAATATTTTTCTGATCAGTTCAAAGATATATGTAAAAAAAAGGGGATACGCATGCAGTTAACGATTCCTAGCACTCCGCAACAAAATGGTGTTACAGAGAGAAGGAATCATACTCTTCTAGATATGGTTAGATCAATGATGGGGCAAGCAAACCTCCTAATAAGTTTCTGGGGAGATGCTCTTTTGACTGCCGCCTATATCCTTAACCGAGTGCCTTTAAAGTCAGTCCTAACCACTCCATATGAGTTATGGAAAGGCGAGAAGCTTAACTTGGATGGCTTGTGCCCATGGGGATCTGCTAGTTATGTTCATAATTCTTCCCATAAGTATGAGAAATTAGGCCATAGAGCTAATAACTCTGTTTTTATTAGATATTCAGAACATTCTAAGGGCTATGTTATGTACGGTGAACACCCAGATGTGGGAATGATTGAGATTAAGTCACGCGATGTTGATTTCCTAGAGGAAGATTTCCTAAGCATTGGTGAAGTTAAGAGGGATCTTGAACTCTATGAGTTAGAGGAACCCTAGGGAGATGCACCTTTATCTCATTGGCATGATATGGAATCCCAACCTCATCCTATTGTTGCCGAAGACAGTGGGAGCGATCCCTTACCTAGTGGGAGTATACCATTAGATGACTCTCATGATTCACAGTTACGTAGGAGCACTCTAGGAATAGTTCCTCGTTGCCGCTTCGATATTGAAGGAAAGTCTTTCATAAGTGTATCTGTGGATGCTGATGAGCTAGCTTCGTATGCTGAAGCTATAACTTCACTTGCTTCTGGAAATGACTAGTTGCTATGCAAGAAAAGATGAGCTCAATAACTAAGAATAATGTATGGGAGTAGGTTGATCTTCCGCTTGGGCGTAAGACCATTGGCAACAAATGGGTCTTAAAGATTAAACGCAAGGCTAATGGGTCAATTAACAAGTACAAGGCTTGTTTTGTGGCGAAAGACTATACCCAACAGGAGGGTGTAGACTATGAGGAGATATTCTCCCCTATGATGAGATTTGCCTCCATTCGCCTAATTCTAGCTATCGTTGCACATTTAAATTTGGAATTGTTCCAAATGGATGTGAAGACAACATTTCTCAATGGAGATCTAGACGAGGAGATCTACATAGATCAACCCATTGATTTTTAGGCAGAGGGACAAGAGCGTAAGGTTTGCCACTTGAAGCGCTCCAAATATGGCCTGAAACAATCGTCTAGGCAGTGGTATTTTCGGTTTCATCGAGCTATTATCTCTATGGGCTTCACGATGACTGAAGAGGACCATTGTGTGTATGTTAAAAAGAGTAAGAGTAAGTTTCTTATTTTCTCGCTTTATGTGGATGATATTTTATTAGTTGGAAATGACATGGAGATGATTGTCGCCACTCAAGAGTGGCTGTCCTCCACATTTGAGATTTGGAAATGACATGGAGATGATTGTCGCCACTCAAGAGTAGCTGCCGTCCACATTTGAGATGAAGGACATGGGTTAGGTAGATTTTGTGCTTGGAGTTAAGATCTCAAGAGATCGGTCTAAGAGGCTTCTTAGTTTGTCTTAAGAGATTTACATAAAGAAGATTTTAGAACGGTTTCATATGCACTATTCGAGACCCATAGATACTCCAATGGACAAGGGTTAAATTCTTAGCATTGAGTAGTGTCCTAAGACAGATGAAAAGAAGAAGCAAGTGGCTAATGTTCCATGTGCCAGTGCAGTCGGATGTGTACTCGACCCGACACATATTTTGCAGTTGGTATGGTAACCTGATATCAAAGTAATCCAAGAGCTGCACATTAGGCTACAGTTAAGAGGATATTTCGGTATTTGCGAGGGACTGCATACCTCGTTTTATGCTACCAATGTGGTAGTCTCAGATTGGCCGGATATAATGATGCAGATGGATTCGCTGATAGAGATGAGCGTTAATCTGTCACGGGTTATGCCTTTATACTCGGAGGTGGTGCTATTTTTTGGTGTAGCAAGAAACAACAATGTGTCTCCCTATCCACCATAGAGTCAGAGTATGTGGCATGTAATGCTGCTATTCAGGAGGTTATATGGTTGAGGAGATTCTTGCAGAGCTTCAGTATCACAGGGCATCTTGATGAGGCTGTTGTGATTCATTGTGATAGCACATCTGCTATAGCTTATGCAAAGGATCCCAAGTACCATGGTAGGACTAAGCACATTGATACTCGATATCACTTTATTCAAGACATCATTGTGCAAGGGCAAGTGGTCTTAAGGCATGTCTCCACCAGCGATATGATTGTTGACCCATTAACCAAACCCATTGTCAAAGATGTTTTTCATAGGCATGTTAGGGGTTTGGGATTACGTAGGGTTTGATATGCTTATTTTTTTGGACACTTTAGATTATATCTTATGCATTATGAGATGCGTTTTCATTTAATGGGTATGATTGATACTTGATTTAGTTAGTGCACATATCTTGTATTATGAGTAAATGTCACCAGGCTTTATGATCAGCCCTCTCACACTGGCAATCGCCCTAGCGCTAAGATAGCGAGCAAGATAAGACACTAAATGATCACATAGGTACCATGATAATGTGATCTCCTTGGCGCTTAAAAAGCGAGCAAGGGTTAATGTTTATTTATCTGTCGCTTTAGTAAGATCTAAGATGAGACTGTATGAGTCGAACATGGAGTTATCCACACCTCCTTGAGGCCTGTAAAAAGCCAGATATGAGATTCTCGAGAAACTCAAGTTAGGCGCTGGTAAGAGCGACTAGACTAAGATCTATATGGTATTAGCGTATGACGGACCCTGAGTGGGAGCTCCATCATAGTGTACATATTATACTATATGTGCTATAAGATGACCATTATGAGAGTGACATAATAGATCCCTGGTTTGTCACTGTGTGAGCCCTATAGACTTTAAGTCCAAGTCTATACCCTTTGAGACTTAGCACTATGTCATGAATTTTAAGCTTGATGTTGCTACTTTAGCATGTTATCCAAGGGTTATGAAGAATATGATCTAACAGAGCATGTCTAGGAAAACAGTTAAGTTTAGATGGATTGACATAAGTGGCTAAGGAAAGATCATTTAACATCACACATGATTTGTTGCTCATAGCCCGGGCGATAATGTTAATATTAGTTTTTGATATGATCATGAGCGCAAATGCATTAAGAGGTCTTGCATGACTCTGTGTTAGTTATAGGAGGGGTAAGAGGTATAAGATCTGGTGTGGTTTGGTGATTTGGAGTATACACGAGATGATTGAGTTATAATGCTTTGTTAGTTAGATGGTAACTTAATATAACATTCCTCACCAGTACCTTTCTCGTCTGTCGCACATTCCATTTCTTGTATGAGGAGTTAAACAAGATGAGAGATTTATGAGATGAGATTATTGATACCCCATGTGTCCAAGTGGGAGATGTTGTATGGGGCCTACGGGATGTCCACATGGGCACATAGATATATACTCAATATATATTTCACCTCCTATTGATGAGGAGATAATGAGTTATCCTTATCAGATTTGGACTCCTAGAAGATAAAGATAAGTGGGTCTTATCTTTATCATGGTGTGTATATATTATACATAGATTGTATCAGGAGAATAACTAATGTATTATCAAATACAAACTCTTTATCTAAATTACTTTCTCTCTCTACTTCTCTCTAGGGTTATCATCTTAGTGCCTTAGGATTTGGAACGTGTATTCTTCGTATTGGACTCTAGTAGCCCTCTACTGTACGATGAGGAAGACACAAAGGAGATATTGGATTGATTCGTGGTATATTACACGTGTTACACAAAGGGCTCGTAAAGCAAGCAAGATGATCCGCACATCTTATTGTTATCCGCATAAGGTATTCCGTATGCCATATATATTTTCCTACACTAATCAATGCCGTTTCTTTGGATTCATTGAGAAGAATGAAATTACCAACGACAGGTCTAAAACA
>CM065396.1:87500-90000 GCA_033060915.1 Euryodendron excelsum
AGAAACATGTAGAGCTCTAAACTATCTAGGATTGTATTTATATTGGACATTTTCTATTTTTGAAACAAATTGAAAATATTGTTTTAATTTGTTAAAATTATCCTATTCTCACTATAAATCACCCCCAAATTTTGGGGCATGACATGTCATATGGATGTTTCATTGAGAATTCTGTAATTTGGTGTTTAATATATATATATATATATATCTAGTTCACTAGAGGCCAAAGCCAAAAAGAAAAGGACTGCATAAAAGTTTTCCTTGGGCAACCCCAACTCAACCTATCCCCCACTAGTAGAGGCTTCATCCCTGGTGGGGGTTTGGCCAAAGCACCGGTTCTCTAGTTTCCTTAAACACTAACTGGGGGCACAACTATTGGCCTCTTGCCACACATGTTACAATTGGCAGTTCATTGTCTTTCTATGAAGCTGCGAATCAGGAGGATTAGAATATGATTCAGATTAACCTTGCTCCGGGACATGGACCTTCTTGTGAATTTGATTCAATGATCATATCCCTTAGTCCCTGATCCATGCTATCTTCAAACCCTGCCAAACAACCATAATTCCGTCGTGATAGTGAAATCCCATCCAACTTGCTGAGTAAACCCATTTAATCAAAGACCATTACTATCTTTTATCAACTCACCAATACTAATGGGTTCTGAATTTCCTCAGAAGGCTCCATTTGTATTGACCTTAACAGCATTTAACCATGGAGGCATCCATTTAACTATGGAGGATTGCTGTTGTTGGGCAATGTGATTCCGACCCATTTTAACTTCTTGCACTTTGCATTGGATCATGTTAATAGGATCTGTAGGAGTGATAAAGAAGGTGTCAAAGCATCGAACATTTCTACAATACTATATGGAAGCAGCAGCCCCCATGAAAAAAGTTTCCCAATTATCACCCACAGTATTCAACCACTTATTCCCATCTAGATTTTTGTCAATCCAAGGCTATAGAGAAGATTAAAAAGCTGTATAATTTATCTGGTTGTACTACTTGCCTCCAGATGCTTCGGGGGAGGAAACAATCTCTAATGGCATGTACAGTGGTTTTTGGGCATTGGCCACATAACGGACTTTGATCATCTGCAGTGATATGCCGTTTGTATTCCTGCTCATTGGTTAATAACCTGTCATTGCACATAAGCCATACCATCAATTTTGAATATTCAAATAGTTGAACTGATGCCCTTATACCCTTGTTCGGTCATTGAGAGAACTCAAAAAATAATATAAAGAAACGAGAATTGAATTTTCATTGCAATCAAGCAACCAGTTGAATTGATATGAAGAATTACTGCTGCTACTAACATTTTACTCCCTGCTAGTTTTCAATAGTTGTTATAGAAGAATATTGTAAAATATTGGTGAACTGAGTTATTGTTATGAATGAAGGTTTACTTGCGTTAAAAGAGCAGAAGTGAGAAAGAAAAGCACAAGCATTTATTCTCAAAGTTTTCGCAATTTGATTTAATTATGATTGCAATGCTTCATCTCAAAATAGTGGCTGCAAATTTTGTTGGCACTTATTCTAAAGGCCCTAACATTTTTGGGTTCAAGATCAATGTGTAAAATTCTGCACATGATTTCTACAACATCTGCACTTGGACGCAGCATTCCCATAAAACAGTAAAGGTAAATTCATTCATTTGGAAGTATCAATGACAAATTAATTTTTTTCAACATGATATTAAATTCTTTCCTTCCATTTTTTTTGGGCTACCAAAGGAAAGATTTTGATTTTCATGTAAACTTTCCCATTTCCCTCAACATCCAACAAGCAAAGGAGTCCTATTTTTCTTTTCAAAAAAAAAAAAAAAAAGAGTCCTATTTTCCTTTGATTTTCTTTTCTTTTTATTTTTCTTTCCCTCTTCAAATCTGAGTGCTTAGTTCTTTGCAAATTACTAGAGATTGTCGGGTAAAATCGCAATTTCACCCTTAACATTTAAATCAACAAATATCGCTTAGTATTAAGCTGGAATCTGAAACAAATTAATATAAATGTGACTTGATCTACTTAATACATATAAGAGCAAGTGCGATGAAGTAGTATTCAATAATAACTTGGTAAGATCGAGGTTGAACCACAGGGAATGATTATCCAAACATGCAAAGTTAGAGTAAGAATTCATCTACAGTAGAAACTTAAATAACGACTAATTCATGCTAAACACTGTAGCATTACAATGGCTTAAGTTGGAACTTAAGCCAACCTGTTTGAATTCCACCATAAGCAATACTGATGAGATTTGGACAATTGGTGAAAAAAATCAAATAGTAACCAAAATAAAACAGTTTGTTTGGGGGGGTTTGATGATGATTGAACTAGACTTTAAATTAAACTTAATAAAATAGTTTTAGATCCAATTGATCTAATCATTCGATTCACTCAAAGTTTCAACGGAGGTTTTGTAACTTAAATCATTAGTTTCGTCTTGAGCCTTTGATTTGAAAGATTTAACAATTAAAAAAAAATTCAATAATAATTAA
>CM065396.1:95000-97500 GCA_033060915.1 Euryodendron excelsum
AAAAACACAATAACACAACATACATTCATGTGACCATAATAACCAGGCAGAACTCTGTAAAATAGAGGTTAGCACAAACCCATGTTCTACCCTAAGCATGCATGGAATCAATTTTCGGAGAACATGGTAGGTATTATACGTACACAGTATCAATCAAGGCTCTGATACCAATTGCTAGGGACTGTAGAATTTTTCACAACCTAACTATAGTACACACGCATAATACCAAGAATTCTGATCTGATTAGCATAACCCAATTTACGTGATTAGAATCATACTTTCGAGATCTTCTAGTTTGATCCTGAATAACAAGCAATAATAAACTTAGACGAATCAATTGCTCAAACTTAACTTTTGGACTTCTATTGTATCCATCATACACGCCTTATTCTAAAGAGAGTGGGCTCACAGCTGTTAGTATTTTTCTTTCTCACAAAAACATGTATCTTTCAAATATGACACTAAAAGAAATTGTTCTTTTAGCAAAGAAATAATTCGTCACTAAAAGTCACATATTCGTTGCTAAAACTCTTTTGCAGGGAAATGTTACTCGTTGCTAGCTCGTTGTTAAAGAGTCACATACGATTCCTTGCCAATAATACATTTTTAGCAACAAAATTGGTTTGACACCAAAACTTTTTTATTTTGCGACGCAATTCATTCCTCGAGTAAGTTTCGACGCTAAATGTTTTTATTTCCTAGCTAAAAGTCTATTATGAAAATTATTTAAGACGAACTTTAGTAGTAAGCTTGTCGTCGCAAAAGACTATTATACATTTGACGACGATGGGTTATGGTTGCTAGCAAATCGTCGCAAAAAAATATTAGACATTTAGCGACAATGTGTTCTGGTTGCTAGCTTGTCGTCGCAAAAAAATATTAGACATTTAGCGTGTTGGCCCAAGAAGGGGGGGTGAATTGGGTTTTATAAAATTTATATCAAATAATGTAGCTGAAAATAGTTTATGTATTTCGACAATAATTAATCTAAGTATAAATCAATCAAACAAGTAATGGAACACAATGCAGTCAAGTATAGTAAGCAAATAAGCAAAACAGAGCAAGAAAAGAAGAGCACCAAATTTATAGAGGTTCAGGCAACCTTGCTTACATCCTCTCTTCTTCGATCCTCATGAAGGTATTCCATTATATAAAATTCCTTACACAGCTGCTAGTTTTGCTATAAATGCCCAGCTTACTCTTACAAAAGCTCTTCCCCAAGCTCTCACAACCCAAGAGAATTTGTTCAAACTTCTCTCAAACTTATAAGTGATTTTGTCCAAGCTTCACTCAAACTTACAAGTGTTTTTACTCAAGAACACTCAAACTCACATGTTTACAAACCTGCTCAAGTGAAATGAATAAAGGTTTTACAAATGATAACTCTCCTAGTGAGTGGATGAACAAGAATAGCTTAATAGATAACCTCAATCACTCAGCAAAATATGTAGCAGTGAGGGCACAACAGATTTTTAGCTTTAAGATGTTGATTCAGCAACTATAATCACTCTTTCTTATATTTAGAAGCTGTAGAGATCTTGTATTTATAGCCATAGATTGTTTCTAGCCGTTGGTGGTGGATGGGAGACCATTTGATACGAAAACGGTGGAGTATAACGTTCAAAAATAGAGCCGTTACTGTAAATGAGTCAACTCTTTTGCTGCAAGGGTCGACTCTTTTTATGTTTCAGCAGATTTTTCAAGGTTCTGCTCAAATGAGTTGACTCTTTTTCTAGGGGTCGACTCTTTTGGTCTGACATTGCAAAACCAACTCTCTGTTTGAATTAGTCGACTCTTTTAGAGTAAAGGGTCGACTCTTTCGATCTCCATCAGAATTTTCAACCTCTGTTCGAATGAGTCGACTCTTTTTCTTGAGGGGTCGACTCTTTTTAGGAAAATCCTTAACTTTTGCAATATTTCTTCAATCTTCTTTAATATCTTCAAGCTCTTCAAGGATCATCCAAATAAGGTTTCTAAGGCTGGAAAAGACTTCTTCAAGGCATGTTGACTTCAAGAACACCTTCAACTCTTCAAGATAAAATCAATTCACTTTTGATTACATGTAGAGCTCTTCAATTACCATGACTTCATCCATTAATTCAACTCTTCTTCAATATCTTCAAAAGAGCTTCCAAGATTTATTTCAACTGTTCTTTGAGAACTCTTCAACAGATATGGCTTCTTCTTTTCAATTAAGGCTTTGAGTATTTTCAATCGTCTTCCTTGATATCCATCATCTTGAAATATCTTCATTCTTTATAAGATCACCAATGATGAATATGTCATTCCTTCATACTTATCAATCTTCAATCCAAGATTTTCATCATCTTGAAATTCCTTCATTCACTTATAACATTAGCTTTGCTAAATATGTTCTCTCATCATGCTTATCAATCTTTATTCTAATATTTGCATCACAAATTCTCCATTGTGATAAGCTTAAAGTCATGATAGAAATCTAATAATTAATCTGCACACTTAAGTAGAATTATTAGATCAT
>CM065396.1:107500-120000 GCA_033060915.1 Euryodendron excelsum
TTAGTCTTTTGGGTGAAATTCAACTTTAGTGTAAGATGCAACATATAAAAATTCACAGATGATGTAATAAAGTCACGGAAATCAATCTCCAAAAAAGGGTGGGCTAAATTGCCTACCTACAACTTGCAGACTTTGCTACAAACAGGAATCTTGTGCACTGTGAACAACCTTTTTTTTACAGAAAGTAAGCTCAGTTTGCTTCTTGTTTATCTGCAGTAATGAACAACAAAGGGAACAATTCAAGAAGAGCAAACAAATTCTAGATCTAAAATTCATAATGGATTTTGACAAACAAGAATCACAAAAACTGACATCAATGCCAATAAGCAATTATAGTTATCATAAACAATAGACTTTATTTGGAAGAACAAGATCATTCATCTAACTTTAGCAAAGCAATCCCCGTATTAAAAACCTGGAAAATTGAACATAAACTACCTTAAAAATGTGTTTTCCCTGCCCCTATCTCTAAAAAGTGAATCAGAACAAAATCAACATCTGGGGAAAAAATTGTTCAATGAAAAGAAATCTAAGCCTAAGCTATATCTGGATCTAACAAAAATACAAAAATATACAGGCATTGGTAAGGTAATAGGCAAAATTTGCTTCTTAGTTTTGCCAATGAACAGGGTGCTATTTGACTAAAAGAATGGTTGAGATTTTACAATTCTTGATTAGTAAGGAGAATTTGATGGGGGTAAATAATCATCGCAAAATCCACATCAAACTAGTTGCATTTGATCTGGTTGTTTCTCAAGTTTGGTTCCATGGTATCACCAATCTGTCTATGGTGTCTTCCGGTCTTGGGGCTTAAACTTACGATCTCATTATATGCTTGCAAATCCTGAAATATAATTCAAAAAACCCTCGGTCAGGTTCATGGAGAAAGAGGGAAAATAATAATATAAAAATTGAACAAGGAATGAGGAGAGCACTTCCATAATATGGCTTTATAACCCATATATGAAGACACATTTATTAAAAATATATACACTTAAACCACTAGCAAATACAAATCTAGGACAATATTCTACTACCACTTGACACATATGGTACATGTAATCTTTAAATGATTGCAATGCCTATTCAAAACACTTGCTGCTGTGTAATTCAATGTGCATGTAAAGTCTAGTATAGTACACCCAAATTATCTTTCATTCTCTAGACATTACCACTTCATACAAACCAGAACCCATCATTGAAGCAATTTTGAATTGACTAAGCCTTTACAGGACTTGGGAAGGAGGTTCATATGTTATATATTCCAACTATTTGTGAAGAAAAACTGTGACTAATTATATAGCATGCAGATCTTGTATTCAAAAAATTAGCACATTGCTATGGAAACATTGACCTTCAACTGCAATCTATAAGATTTAAAATTATTTTGTAAATAAAAAAAATATAAGAACCATACGCGTTAAGAGCCTCTGCTTTTCTTTTGATTTCACTTGACCATAGTATTGGATTAGCGTTCTTGGGCAACGAATCCTGCTGCTGGGTTTTCTCTCGTAGCCACTGTTCTACTTTATTGCACTCGTTAATGACTTGCAAATTGATTAGTCGGTCACCCAAAACTTACCATCCATACATTTATGCTAGATCACTTATCATTTATCATCTACCGCAAGAAAAGGAGCATACTGCATCTCTCTTATTGGTTGGAAGTGATTCTACAGCCATCCGATAGTCTACCATGCAATTTAATAGACCTGTTATTGCTTGTGCTTGAGCCTCTTCATCTTTATATCGATTTTCGATGGGATCCACCAACTAGAAAAAAGCAGAAGAAATTGAACTTGTCAACTGGAAAACAATAGGGAAGAGCAACAAGTGAATCTAAGCAACTAATAAGAACCTTTTTCAGATCCTCTAGTTTCTCAGTGTAAACGCTTTCAGATTCATCATCTCCATCCTCATAGAGCCACTCCTGTGTCTGTTGTAGATTCCTAGAAATCCCTTCCTTCTTTGGCTCGGTGGCAAAGCTCCGGTACCTATTAAAAAGCTGTTCAAATACTTCTGTTATTCTCAACATCCAACAGATAAACCATACCCATTAAGCCCCAATCACTAGGGCAAGACAGTTGCTCAATGTGTATTTTAACAATATTAATTATCAAAAATATATACAAGTGTATACATATATGTACTTTTTAAAAGGTAGCAGTTTTCCATTTACTTTTTGAATTTTGTTAAACTAGAATCATTCATGTAAAAGCATGGAATCAAGTTTATGACAACTAAGTTTAGTGGTTAATATTATATGGCCCTGTCCACAATCTTCTTTTGACAAGTAGACCGAGATATCTTAAAATTCACTATTTTTTCTTTCCTTATAAAGACCAATGTTTTCCTCTAAAACTAGGGAACTAAAGTAAATTCTAGGAAAAGCTCAAATTATGACTGTCAGGAGTGTTTTCATTTCCTAAAACTTTGGGAAAAAAAAAATTCTAAAAATGAGAAAATGGCTGACAACACCCAAGATTTAGTTCTAGATTCTGCTTTGAGGAGAGGGCTGTGCATTCTAATTAACATGTTAAAAAAATGTCAAGTTTGCGGTATAAGAGAAACATCAAGAAACATGTCCTGGAGGATTAATAGTAGCGGGAACAGATTGTTAAGCATCAGGCTTTGTCCCAGCATTGCCCTGTGGAGATTAGAAAAATAATATGGGAAGATAAGCATGATGTAATAAATCCCCTGGGCATCTGCTAGTGTCATACGGTGTGGTTTTAAGTACTCCTGAGTCTGATACTCCCCCTCTCCAGTTCATCTTCTTGTAAAATTGCTATTCATTGTTTCAGCCTTTTCTTTTCCTTTTTTCTCTTCTATTTTTTTTTTTGGGTTCATCACTTTGTCAGTTTGTGCTTTAAAATCCAATCCAAAGTTCATATCTCATAATTTCTTTATAAACTACCTAATATTATTCAGCTGTAATAGCTACATATCATGACAAGTAAATATTTGAGTTGGAGACATTACAATGTCACCAATGTTTAAGCACTCTGAATTTTGGTTTATCTTATTGCTTACCTTACTTTTGAGTGTTAAAACATCATTCTATTAGGACTTAAACTTAAGCCATTTGTTGATTTTACCCGTTTTTGTTGAAATTGAAACTATGAGGACGAAATCGAGACTCAGCCCAAAGTATAAGGACTACTGTTGTAATTAGCCCTTTAATTCAAATGGAATCATTGAAACTTTCATGATATCATGAAATTATTTATAACGTGCTCATAGTAAAACCAATTCACTTGTAAAACAAGAAAACCCTTACAATACCATCCACTTGGGAATCCAAAAGTGACCATAAGGGCCTTAAGGGACGTCTCCCCAAATTAATCAGGTGTTTTCTTCTTATGAAAATAAAGGAATCAAGTTCAAAATAAGAAATCTTGCCTTGGTTTTAAGTTTTATGCAATTCCTCTGTAATTTGCCTCTTGTTCTCCTTTTTCCTTCTTTTTTTCCTCATTTTCTTTCAAAGCAAAACATAATTCTGCACAAATTGCTTTCCCAATTTCTACCCCTTCTATTGTATAGTCTCTTATAAGATATAGATACTACTTATATATATATATATATATATGTAACTGCTCATAACATCTAATTTACATCATTATCTTTTATCCCATGATAAACCCTAAGAGTCCATATAGTTCAGCCATTATTTTTTAATAAGTTGAAGTTATTATATATTCCTGTAGCTATTAAGTATATTCCTTTAGCTGTTACTAATAAGTTTGGTATTC
The DNA here is from genome assembly GCA_033060915.1 of Euryodendron excelsum. Classification (NCBI taxonomy): domain Eukaryota; kingdom Viridiplantae; phylum Streptophyta; class Magnoliopsida; order Ericales; family Pentaphylacaceae; genus Euryodendron; species Euryodendron excelsum. Next base: position 111,253 of record CM065396.1, read on the forward strand.
TTTTTTTCTTTACTTGGATATGTTCTTCCAAACTCTTTTTTGTGGGTATCTCTTGCTCACTAGTTTCTATAAACCATTGACCCTGTCCTAGTGCAGGCAATGTATAAAGAGCCACCTTAAAACAACAAAGGCAACACCCTACTGACAGTGATGTGCAGAAAATTAAGTTCCAACCTTCACCTATAACTTTTCAGCACTCAAATGTTACATTATAACTAACCAAGCCTTCACCTATACCACCACTTATCAACAAAAGATAAACAATTAATTGTAATTCAAACAAATGCAACATATCCGGGTTTTCAATAGGCTAACCCTCAAACCTTTTAACACTACGAAGGGTTTTCATTAGGCTCACCCTTAACCTCAAACATGTGTGTGATTGCGTAGATGTATGCCAATGAGTTGTACTTAATACCTTATCAGCAGGTACTAGAGAAGGTGATGATGGTGTAGAATTGGGTGAGACAGTAATGTGTCCTCACCAACAGACTCTCTGAATGCATGGTGGCCACTAGATGCAACCGGAGCCTACAAATATAAAATTTGGATTAAACCTGAACATAGATATGTGAAAATATATGTCAAAATAAACAACAATTCACAACCGCTCGGATGCCCTTTGATGTACTCCCCCCATTACAGCCTTATCTAGGACACAACCTACAGTGGGCTTAAAAGAAACAAGGAAGATCTTAGAGGAAATTGCTCTAATTGAGACAACCAATGGTCCAAGCCAATGAAAGACTTTCCCAACCCATCAATATAGGTAGATCCTAATAAAAAATGTAAAACATACATTCTATAGTTGCTAGTTCAATAATCAACATGATACAAACAGTATTGTAAGAAATAGTTAAACTACAGAAATGAATAAGATACAAGTAATGGAGAACATAATTTAACATTGGACCTCAGCTAGGGGCGAATGAGGCAGAGAACAAAAAGATTTCCTACCTTAAACATATTTGTTGAGATAGATTGGTGAGAATTGCTCGCATTAGTGTTCATCTGTCTAATACTACATAAGCTGCTCCGCCTCTAAATATGTAGAAAAAAAAAAAAAACAGATATGACAATCAAACACCATATGAAGAACATAAATAGGAAAAGAATTGCACAAAAAAGTCAAGCAGTCTAAAAAAACTATGTCTAACCTTATCTGCAAGAGTAAAAAGTTCTTCAAAATCCTTAGTTGAAAACCATCCATTCTTATAAGCACTCTGCCAAATAAAAGACTAGGTTAGGACAAAAATTCCATATGAGGAAAAACATACCAAAGTGCATAACTATAGGCCTTGTTGGAGACAGTGAGTGAAGAAAGATTAGGTCAGTATGAATTTTATGTCCTAACAAAAACATCAAGTCTTGTGTGACCAACTCTATGCACGTAACATTCATTGGTATGACCCATTCTGAATATGGACAACATATGAGGCTATGAAGCCTTACCTATAAAGATAGTAAACCATCTCCAAACACAATTAAAAGGGTTCTGTAGCAGCTACATTTTTTTTAGTTCTTGACATTATCAAAAAGTTTACAGACCTGAAATGTAGCATGTATGTACAACTGCATCCATAAAAAGAAGGTACTATCTGTCTTACTCTTGCCATAATTTCTTGATCAAAAAATTCAAATTTAAGAAGGTAATCCTGCCTTGTAATACAAGAATAAATTTAATTCAACATACTAAAGAAAATTACCACATACTAAACAAGCAAAACGAAGTTCAATTGAGAATAAAATTCTGAGGAGTAAATAATCTTAATTGACTCCATAAAGAAAGGATTAACTTGTATCAGGCGTGAGCAATTTGGGCCCAATAGCAGGTTCACAGATTGATAAAAAGCCAAAGATCATAGTCATGGATTGGTAATAAAATTCAGAAATGTATAACTGGGAAAATTAATTCATCAATTTATAATGTCTCTAATCAGTAAAGAAAAGCCACCGAAATTGGAGTGCGGGTAAATGAAAGAGACCTCCAATTGCTAGTTGATGAAAAGTTAGAACTGAAAAAGTCTGCAACTTAGAACCTTAGATACTTTAGTGTTTTTCATTTGAGGCTGATAAAATCTCCAGCAATTAGCCAATAAAATTAACCGGTATACATTTACAAATAATTGCATACAATGTATAACTATATTGCAAATCAGAATTTTCTTAAGCTAGGTTTTAGCTGCATAACAGCTTGATCAATCTCTTTAATGGAGGCTTGGCAGTAAGTTAGGGTTTCGATTTCATAGTAAAACAGAGAGATGGCATGGAGAGAGAAGAGAGGGAGAGAAGAAAAATATTACTAACCAAGACGAAGAACAACAAATAGACTGCAATCGGCAACATTGGTGGAAGACGAATGAGGCTGCAGCGCTTAGCCAAGGGATGGTGGAGGGTGGCGATAAAGCTAGTGGAGGGCAAAGCAGGCATCGGTGGCACTGGTGGAAGGCGAAAGAGGCGGTGGCGGCTCCAGGGGAGAATGAAGGAGAGCAATCGATTCTCTCTGGCCTCTCAAGACTTCACAAAACCTAGATCAATTTAGGGAAAAACGGGAAGGGGGAATTTGGCACCCACAGAAGAAGATTAATTTGACTTTATTTTTTAAAACTGGTATTTAAAGTAGTTTGGTTTTATGGGTTTGGACTAGGGGTGTTCATGGGTCAGGTTGGGTAATGACCCATTATTGGAACCGTCAATCTCGGGTTCAAATACAATGTAACCGATTTCGACTCAGTTTGGTTTGGGTTGGGTTTGGGAATGGCCTAGGAGCGTGCATGGGTCAGGTTGGGTAATGACCCACTATTCGAACCGTCAATCTCGGGTTCAAATACAATGTAACTGATTTCGACTCGGTTTGGTTTGGGTTGGGTTTGGGAATGGCCTAAGAGTGTGCATGGGTTGGTTTGGTTCGAATTGGTGACTAACCCAGAATCGAACCGATCTTCATTAGTTCCAAGATTTTGGACCCAAGATTGAACCAATCATCCTATGAGACCGAACCGAACTGAACCAACCGGACTCAGTTCATATTAGTTTGGGTCGGTTCCTTGGTTCTGGCCGAGCTGGGTTGGGTCGGTTCTGCTTGTATAGTTTTGAGTTAATCCATTACAGATACAAAATTTTCCAAAGAGATACAGCAAAGTCCATTATGACAAATGACATAAAGTATGATCAAACATAAGCTCCGATATGAAAGATTCTTTTGCACACCCCTAAATGGCCCGATGGATTTGTGTACAAGTGGCAGTTTATAGTACTCTGATGGATCAATTTATTAGTTATTAAACCTAAATTTAGGCACCAAAAAAGTTGAAATACATAAAATATTTATTATTTAGTTACAAAAATTAAATATTTTAGGTTCAATCAATTATTAGTCACAATAAGTGAATATATAAAAGGATTACTCAATACACGAGATTCCCCCCCGTTCGAGGTCTAGCAAGGATCAATTGTACACAATCTTACCTCTCGTGTGCGGACATATGTTTGTCTAGTACACAAGGCTCCTCTATTGTAAGTTTGGGCATGGTTAGATATACATGGCCTTCTATACTTTAAACTTGTGAAACCCAAGTCTCAATGGAACAAACTAACTGCTACGCCAAAACATACTCTGACTGATCAAAAAAATTAAAAAAAGTAATTTCTCATAATGGTTTAGACATTTTCATAAGATTATGCAGTATTACCTTCTGTGTACGAACATGTTGTTTCCATATTTTGAACATATGACTCTAAATTGCAATAAAACAACCGCGTTAAATGAATATAAATTTAATAGATATGTATTTATTATAAAGGTTTTTATATATAATATAATTTATAAAGTGAAAATGCCAAATGATTTATTTACATACATTTATTTATTAGTTTTCCCACATGTCAAAGTATAAATAGAAATTTTTTAAAGTAGGAGTAGTAGTACTATACTAATATTTTATAAGTGGAAATAATTTTTTAAATTAGTCATAGTCATATATCTTACAAAGTCTTAATTATCCTGCCCTTAAAAATCGGTTGCTCCTTTTGGCAAGGAATCTATAATTTCCTTACTAAAGACTAATTTTTGAACACCATTAGTAAAGAAATTGATGTCTCCTCGCTAATAACTTTTTCCCGCCAAACAAAAAATTCCCGCCAGTTATTTTTGTGGTTACCATTAGTAAGGAAGTTTGTATTTTGTATCTATAACATATATGGATTACTTCTTTTAGTAAGGAACCTACTAGTTCCTCGCTAAAGTCTTTATAATATACGTCTAGCGAGGAACAATATGCCTTGCGAAAGATTTATACCTTTAGAATCAGTGACAAACACAAAATTTGAAGCCAATGGGCATTGAAGTTTTTTTTGTAACCAGATGCTTTTGTCGAAAAAATAATTGTTCAAAACCTTTAGCGACGATGTAAGCACCCCATTTTTGCCCGCTTGGCACTCTCCGGCTCAACCGGGTCCAGTTTTCAAACACCTTAGCACATGCAAGCTCAAGACGAGCCATTCAATCTCCAATCTAACCAATTGGTCGCTTCTAAGGCCCACAAGGACCCGTTAAAGCCATAAGCACCATCATTCCAGGCAGCTTTTTGGACCAAGCGGTCTTGGAAACCAAAGCCATCCAGGTAGATTTTTGAGATCGGGCGATCTTGGGGACCAACACCTCATCAAATTCCAGACGGTTCACTTCTGGCACCCGCTAGCCCGCTAACATAGAATGTCCATCACTTGGTAGTTCTCCGAGACTGGGCGTTATCAGAGACCAACACCACCATTCCAAGTAGCTTTCTAGGACCAGGCGTTCTCAGGAACCAACACCACCTCTACAGGTAGTTCTCTAAGATTGGGCGTTCTTAGAGACCAACACTGCATAGGTAGTTTTTCGAGACCGGATGGTCTCAGGAACCAACACCTAGGTCAACACGGAGCATGCTAGCTCGACTCGGTGAAAAATGACCAAACCTGCCCCTAGGGCCTCCAGGCGCGTTTTAGGAAAGTTTAAAATCCCTCAAAACGATAAGTCCACCTTTCCAAAATGTTACTAAACTGTTAGGCATCCCCCGCACGCCATTCGGTCCAATTTCGGTCCCATTCCGGCTCACTCCGGTCTAAATGACCGTTTTGCCCATGAACGCCTCAGCACTGCACAAACCTCGCCGAGCGGTAAAACACTCCCCTAAAACCATTCTTGAACAACCCCACACGCTTAACACAACACACCAAACCATTCTTAACCATTTCCAGCCAATCCTGGCCAAAATGACCGTTTTGCCCCTAACAACCTAAACATGCCCCAAAACAGCACCGGTCTTGGGATTTTGAGCAAAGGGCTTCACCATACACCCTTGTTTAACCCAAAGAGGACCCTACGATATTAAACACTCACAACTCGATAAAAGTTCACTGGAGTGTCTCGCAGACGCTCCGCCTAAATTGTCTTTTCTCTCGATTCTCTAGTTATAACGCATCGTCAACTGACTTAAGAAATGCGTAAATCAGGGAATTCTCGAAAGCTCGTTCATAGATCTTTCCATCGATATGGCTCGATCGGATAGATCGCTTCCTGAAGCCCTCCATCGTATGGTGCAAAAACTACAACTTTCAGCAACCCCTGGAGCGTCTCGCAGACGCTCCGCCAAGGTTGACTTTTTCTCCGATTCCCTAATCAAGACTCACCGTCAAACGACTTGAGAAATGCGTAAATCTGGGAATTTCCGAAAGTATTTCCAAAATACTTTCCATCGGTACAGTCCGATTGAAAAGATCGCTTCCTGAAGACCTTGATCATGTAATACGAATATAGCCACTTTCGAACACCCTCGAAGCGTATCACAGACGCTCTGCAAACATGTCCTTTTTTGCACACTTACCAAGACGATATCCCATGTTTCCAAATATAATTCAAACTTTTTGAAAGCATGAAAGTTCACGAGAAACCCCAAGAGAACACCGTGGGTGCAACCGATTCTCCCGAAACCTTCTCGGTTGGCACAATTATCGTGGCAAAGTTTGGATGAACTTTCCCGGTGATGAAGCGTATGCTACATGCGCTCAAATTTTGATTAGATCGACCAACTTTTGATCAACAGTAGATATTTAACCAGTATACAGGCTGCCACGTGTCATTCTGGCAATAGAATAGTACCTGCGCATGTCCTCATGCACTAGGTCAAATTTTGGCCAGACGCATGTAGCACATGTGCCAGGCCTGTTCCAGAATGCCTATAAATACCAGACCACCCCTTTGCATATTTTAACTTCGAAATTGATGCAAAGCTCTACTGAAATTGCTCTAGAATCTCGAATCCTTACATATATTCCACCCATCCAACACTTAGGCTAGATTCTACCTTCCTTAAGCCTATACACTTCACCTATAAGGGCTTATACACCATTACACACTCCATTCCAGCCCCTCAAGCCCTCTTGAAGTCATTTAAGCTCCAATCAAGACATTTATTGAAGACTACAAGTGTGTTGAAGGCAAAATGTGGTATCCCTTTTACATTTGTGTCTTCCCCCACTCTACTCTTTTCCCTCATAGCCTACTTAGGCTATTATCTATTTTAATCCCCATCTACAACCCTCAATTCTTACATGCTTGAGTCAAGAGGGCTCTTAAATCATGCCTAGAGGAAAGCAAGTGAGAGCTACTGTGTAGGGGGACCTCTCACTAGCCTACTTTAAGATGGTATGGCCTAGGAGCCCCTTGTTAATGTGGTGTAGCCTAAAAGCCTTGTATGTGATCATGACTCCTTGCATATTACTATTTTGATCATGTCTTGTGTGCTTGGCTTTATTTTTATGCTTATTGTCAGGTTCTATAATGCTTACATTACTCTTAAACTCCATATCATTTCCAAGCTCTATATTTCTTTCAAAAATTGTTCCAAGAGTTGGCTCCTTGAAGCTTAGGATGGGACCTTAGAAATCATGCCTTAAAAAATCCTCTTCTAACCCCTTAACTCTTACCTTGGGATCATGACATTTTAACTTGCATAAGGGTTGGTTTCCAATTCTCTAATTTTCAAGATTTTCATTCTTTTAAAAGTAGTGGTTGGAATGGCCCCATAGAACCCTCTCTTGAGTGGTTTTCCTTTTATTTGGTCATAGGAACCCTCTCTTGATGGAATGACCTCCTACAAAAATGGTTTTCAAAACTCTTTCCAAAGATGATTTTCAAAAATGCATTCTCTCCATCTTTGTATTAAAAATGGGGCCTTAAAAAGTTGTTATCACCATGTTGATTTTTGAACCTCTTACACTCTTGTCAAGATTATGGCTATAATGGCCATGAGGAAACCTTCCTTGGAATGGTCTCTAATCACCAACCATATAAACCATACTCTTGACTAGAGTTAAAATTTTCATGGAAATGATCTTCAAAAGGGTTGTCCAGTCCATTGCATAACATGTTTTGTTTTTTAAAACTCTTTCCAAAAGTGCATTAAACCAACTTTCAAAACCATTTTCCAATCTAACCCTAGGTTAACTTGACCCTAGTTATCCAACCCCAGGTTAACTTGACCCTAGTTGTCCAACTCTAGGTTAACTTGACCCTAGTTATCCAATCCCAGGTTAACTTGACCCTAATTTACTCACGTTAGGTTAACTTAACCCTAGTTAGCTAATCTTAAGTCACCTTAATCCTAGGTCAACCTAACCCAAGTTCATGAACCTTAGGTCACCTATAACTATAAGCTAACCCAACATAGGTTAATATGCTTTGAGGTTCCAACTCAAGAACCCTTTTTGAATGATCTTTTAATTTTAAACTATTCTCATTACCCATTTCTCCAATACCCCCTACTCTCGTGATTTCAAAAAACCAACTCCATAAACTCTTTAAATGTCCCTACATTCCATCTTCAAGACATTTCCAAAAATACTTTCAAAAGGTCACAAACCTAAGGTGTCCTTAGCCCCCTCATGGTTAGGGATTCCAAGGACAAGTGATAAATCAAGAACAACCTCTAAGGTTGTCCATATTAGGATTCCAAAACCTTAGCCATTTCCAAAAACCACTTTAAAAAACTAATTCATCAAAACATTCCTTCAAGGTTTTCAAAATAAAATTTGAAAACAAAACACTTTCAAGTTCTTTTAAGTCATTCCCAAGCATTTTTTCAAAACTCCTTTAAGTTAACCCAAAAATATTTTGAAAATACTCCACCATCCAATTTCAAGTCAAAACCTCCAAGACTACAAAGAATCTTTAACTTCCAAGACCACAAAGAGTCTTCAACTTCCAAAGACCTCAAAGTGTCTTAAACTTTTCCAAAGGACCTCCAAGTGTCTTACACTTTTCTAAAGACCTCAAAGTGTCTTAAACTTTTCCAAAAGACCTCCAAGTGTCTTAAACTTTTCCAAAGGCCTCAAAGCATCTTAAACTTTTCCAAAGACTCCAAAATGTTTTCAAACCTTCCAAAGGCCCTAATGTGCCTATTTTCCATCGGGCTCTTACCCGAACAACGAATGACCTGATTCTTGCCAAGTGAGATACGTAGGTAACTTAAAATGGTGCAGTCACAACTATTATTTCAACTCCAATCCCCTTTTCAAAAATTCTAATCAATTTAAAGTTTCCATTCTAAACTCTTTCAAAACTCCCACCATTTTCAAACTTCTTCCAAAAACTTGCATCATGCATCATCCATCTGAAAAGTGATAACCAAACCCCATTTTTAAAATTTCAAAGTGGATATTAAGTGGACAATGGCAACCGGTTATTCTAGTGAGTGAACAAAAGGG
>CM065396.1:125000-132500 GCA_033060915.1 Euryodendron excelsum
CACTACTTCCAGAAGAACAGGTATCAGCCAGGCAAAGGGCTAGGGAGGAAGTTGCAAGAGATTCCCCAAATTCCTGACATTCTGTCCCAAAAACATACTTTTGGCCTGGGGTACAAGCCGACAAAGAAGGAAATCAAGGAACAAGCCCAGAAGATGAAGCGACAAAGGATTGCCCCAGGAAAAGGAGAAGAGGAAGAGGTGACACTCCAATTCACAGAACTTTGCTGGACAGAAAACGACAACGGCCGTAAGAGAGGAAAGAAGGAGGTAGGCAGCCAAGCCAATCACTTTCAAGAAGCCTTGATGATCGATGTACCTTCACCCTCAGACATGGAAGTGCCGAAGCATAGCACAATCAGGCCTGCCCTTTCGGGAGAAAATCTTGATAACTGGGATAGTGAGAATCTCCTTTGGGCGCGCAAGTTTCGGTACAAGCTTGTCGGGGCACTCCATGCATTTCTAGCTCCCTAAAACTTTGTCATCTGTCTATCTTTCTATTGTTATTTCCATTTTCAAATCAAGAGCTGTAGTAGGAAAATATCTATATATGAAAAAGAAAAGGATTACTTCCCTGTTATTAAATGACCCTCCTTATTGTTTTGATCAGGAACCTGCTCGTCCAACGTCTTGGCCAATTAATCGAAAGAATGCCTGTTTTGACTAATCACGATTTCGAAACTGAATTCAACTATCAACGCTTGGGAATTAAACTTGATATCAACAACATTGATGAGGTCCCTGAAGAGATTTTAGAGCAGTTGGAAAAACATGACAACTGCAAGACTCCTAATAGTGAGGAGACAGAGACAGTTAATTTGGGAAGTAAGTAATCCCTGAAAGAAGTCAAGCTAGGGACGGGATTAGATCATTGGCAACGCCAGGAAGTGCTGGAATTACTGGCCGCCTATATTGATGTCTTCGCATGGTCCTCCCAGGACATGCTAGGGTTGGATGAATCTATTGTCGAGCACCAGTTGCCCCTAGATCCGCAAATCAAGCCTGTAAAACAAAAGCTCCGAAGGCTCAAGCTCGAATGGAGTTTGAAAGTCAAGGAAGAAGCAGTCAAGCAATTCCATGCTGGATTCTTACAAGTAGTCAAATATCCCCAATGGTTGGCCAACATTGTCCCAGTTCCAAAAAAGGATGGGAAAGTTCGGATGTGTATCGATTTTTGAGACCTCAACAAAGCCAGCCCAAAAGACGACTTCCCGTTGCCTTATATAGATATCCTAGTGGACAACACGGCCAGCCATGAGATATTCTCCTTTATGGATGGATTTTCGGGATACAACCAGATCAAAATAGCCGAAGAGGATCGGGAGAAGACAGCTTTCATTACCCTATGGGGAGTATACTGTTATAAGGTAATGCCCTTCGAGCTGAAGAATGCTAAGGCAACCTATCAAAAGGCCATGGTCACTCTCTTTCATGACATGATGCATCAAGAAGTGGAGATTTATGTAGATGACATGATAGTCAAATCGAGAGCCTAAGAGGACCATTTGATCAATTTGCGAAAAGTATTTGATCGGCTCTGCAGGTATCAACTCAAGCTCAACCCTGCCAAGTGTACTTTCGGCGTCTTGTTTGGAAAGCTGTTGGGATTTATTGTCAACAAAAGAGGGATAGAAGTGGACCCGACAAAAATAAAGTCGATCATTAAAATGCAGCCCTCGAGGGGAGAAACTGAAATTAGATCCTTTTTGGGCAAATTAAATTTTATTAACAGATTCATTTCTCAAATGACTCACCTCTGCGAGCCACTTTTCAAATTACTTAAAAAGAACACCCCTAAAGAGTGGAATGAAGAATGCCAACAGGTTTTCGAGATGATCAAGGAGTACCTCCTAAAGCCCCTAATACTAGTACCACCAATTTCGGGGAGGCCTCTGTTAATGTGTTTGATCGTTCTCGAGACCTTAATAGGGTGTGTTCTAGGGCAGCACGACAAAATTGGGAGACGGGAACAGGACATCTATTACCTCAGCAAAAATTTTTTACCCTATGAGGTCAAATACACTATGCTCGAAAAAACTTGCTGCACCTTAGCATGGGCGTTTCATCGGCTCAGACACTACATGTTGCATCACACCACTTACCTCATATCCTAGATAGATACAATCAAGTACTTATTCGAAAAACCCACTCTTTCCAGCAGAGTGGCCAGATGGCATATGATTTTGGCTGAATTCGACATAGTCTTCACAACTCGCAAGGCTGTTAAGGGGCAGGTCATAGCAGATTACCTGGTAGAGAATCCTGTCGAAGAGTATCAACCCATGGATCCTAGCTTCCCCGACAAAGATATCTTATACGCCGAGTTTGAGGCCAAAAAACAAGAAGACCCGGGGTGAAAAATGTACTTCGATGAAGCTTCAAACAAGAAGGGCGCAGGAATTGGGATAGTCATAGTATCCAAAAAGGGTAATCACTACCCCATTGTATCCAAAATAAAATTCGACCTCTGCACCAATAATATTGCCGAATATGAAGCCTACATTTTGGGATTGTGATTGGCGATAGAGATGAAGATTGGGGAGTTAATGGTCTTCGGGGATTCTGATCTAGTGATTCAACAAACCAAGGAGGTGTATCAAACTAGGGATGACAAACTTTCTCCTTACCATGAGCAGATCAAGGGCCTCTGTCAAAGGTTTCAGAAAATAGGTTTCTACCATATTCCCCGGACTGAAAATAGTTTTGCTGATGCCTTGGCTACTTTAGCTGTGGCTATCAAAGTGGATGAAGGTCGCGAAATCCCTCCCTTCCAAATCTTCTTTCAAGATACCCCGTCACATTGCCTCAACACCTCCACCGAATTAGATGGATGGCCTTGGTTCTACGACATCAGAAGATATATGCAGACCAGATAATTCCCTGCCCAGGCAGTACAAAACAATAAGAAGATGATTCGGAGGATGGCGGCCAATACTTTCTAGTTGGAAATGAGCTTTTCAAGAGATCCACCCTAGGGCCCCTAAAATGTGTTGATGCAGTAGAGGCAGGAGAAATCATGAGGGAAATCCATGAAGGAACCTGTGGGCCCCACATGAATGGCCATACTCTCTCCAAAAAAATCCTCAGAACAGGGTATTATTGGACCACCATGGAAACGGATTGTGTTCGGTACGTCCTCCGATGTCACAAATGTCAAATATACGGGGACATGATCAAGGCCCTACCCATTGAGCTCCATTCAATGGTAGCCCCGTGGCCTTTTTCCATGTGGGGGATGGATATGATTGGCCCAATCTCTCCAAAAGCCTTAAACGGACACCGGTTCATCTTGGTTGCCATCGATTACTTCACAAAGTGGGTCAAGGCTGCATCCTATGCACATGTCACCAAGAAAGTAGTGAACAAATTCGTTAAGAACCACATTGTCTGTCGGTATAGAATTTCGAAATCATTCATTATTGATAATGCCACCAACCTAAATAATGACTTGATGACTCGATTGTGTCAAAACTTCAAAATCACTCACTAAAACTCGGTGGGCTACCGACTGCAAATGAATTGGGCAGTGGAAGCCGCCAACAAAAATATCAAGAGAATCTTCCGGAAGATGATTGACCATTACAAAGACTAGCATGAGAAGCTCCCTTTCGCACTCATGGCCTATCGAACCACGATGAGGGTCTCTACCGGAGCAACACCGTATGAGTTGGTCTACGGAAGTGAAACTGTGCTCCCGGTCGAGATAGAAGTTCCTTCCATCAGGGTGCTTATGGAGACTCAGCTAGAAAAGGCAGAATGGATCAAGGATCGATACGCTCAACTGTGCCTGCTGGATGAAAAACGGCTGGCCGCCGTTTACCATGCTTAGTGCTATAAAAGGAGGGTAGCTAAGGCGTTTCATAAGAAGATGAGACCCCAAAATTTCCAAGTTAGGGATTTGGTGTTGAAAAGATTGTCTCCCACCAAGAAGAAGCTCGGGAGAAGTTCACCCCCAATTACGAAGGGCCCTTCGTAGTCAAGAAGGTCCTGACAGGGGGGGGGGGCATTCATACTAGTAGAGATGGATGGGTAGGAGTTCCCCAACCCCTTAAATTTAGACGCAGTCAAATGCTACTTTGTGTAAACTAGAAGCTCTCGTTTTCTTTTAAGCAACAGGGAAGTCCATTTGCAATGAAAAGAAGGTCGTAAACTCTAGGAATTAAATGCGTTCCCTTTTTGAATCATCAAAATTCTTGCAAAAGGACTCATAAAGATTAGGCAGTTTAAATTGATATGACGAGAGGCCATCAAGTCATTTTTCCATACACTATACCCTTTGCTATAATCCCATTCCATGCCAACTACATTTCCCCAACAAACTTGATGCGGTAATCACTATCCAAAACGGGTAAAAGTAAATTTGGTAAGCCAAATGAAAAAGCAAAACGGGAGAAGAAAGAAAGTTTTCTCATACATTTAAAAAAAAAGAGAAAAAAGAGAGAAAAATGACGGTTGATGCCTCTTGAAAGTCAATAGATTGTGTAAGCAGTAGTACTGGGGCAAAAACTAAAACGACGAGCCCTGTGTGGGTGCGAGTTCGTACCAAAAAGGGAAGAAAGAAAAAGGGAAAGATAAGCCCACAAAGATCTAGAAAGGTGATCATCGGAAAACCCCAGAAATCATATAACACTTTGAGCCTTCGATACCATTCCCTTCAAAAACCCGTAACCTAACCTCATTACAACCTGACCCAAAAAGTGCTCTCTGATAAATGAAAACTGCCTAATCTGAGCCGAGTTCGATGTGAGAAAAATGAGGATTCTTGAATGGGAATAAATACTTGAAATCCCTGAGTTTTCGTCTTGAGAAGCAGGCTTCCCCCCTCAGCTTTAAGAAGGGTCCCCGTTACACAAAAAAAAAAAAAAAATGCATGACCCTAAGGGCGCAGTGACACTCGAAAGAGTGTTGGGAGTAAAAAGATAGAGGCATGGCAAGATACAAATCTGTTGGTCCGGCAAAAACTCGCAAGGGCGTCGAGACGCAAAAATGACAGAGCCGGGGTCGGCGAAAACCTGCAAAGGCGCTGATGGCAAAAAGGGTAAAAAAAAAAAAAAAAAACTTTCCATTTTCTCCTTAGAAGTATCTTAGCCATCAAGTAGATCGTTCCCAGGTCATGATAGGAAAAGACAAAAAAAAGATTGTGGTCGTCAAAAAGGTATTCTCTTGAAATCAATAGGCCAAGAAGAAGGAACCACGCGGGCTCCCGGGAAAGACACTTTGAGAGAAATCCCGTTCCAGGGAAGTAGTTCTCATCTTACCATAGATACAACCTCTACTATTAAACTAACAAACTGATGCAGGAACAAGCAGATGGTGACATGTCCCAAAGAAAAGGTGGGATCTATTACAACTAAAACTATAATAATTTAGCTAATATAAGCATGTCTACAAATGCAGGAAATTCTAGAAGAAAGCCAAACACCCTGAACCACAGTACAAAGGGAAGAGAAAAGAAAAAGGGGGACAGTCACGTCAGGGGCAAAGGACTACGATGTAGCGATCCATGTCTCCATCCGAAGAATCCTCATCTGAGCCCCTAGCTGCAAGACTCACGGGATCAGAGATAGCGGGCAAGGGACCGGGCTCGCTAAATGGCGGCACCACCAACCCTCTCCCGGAAGGGCCGACACTGGTAGAAGCCTTGAAAGAAGAAGTCGACAACTGGCTTAACCTATGGCACTAACATCAATCAAGAAGGTGACCCCTTTCCTGCGAAAGAGTGTGTACCATATCCCTCAACTGGACTATGAACACGATCCGCGGGTCGCCCTCTACTGAAGAAGGAGTGTCTCGGAATCCCGAGGGCGTCTAAGTCCCCAGGAAACATCAACCAAAGGAGAGTCTCTCGCCCTGGAAACCTCCTCCAGCTGCCTCTCTAAATCAATCACTCGGCCTTTGCTCGTCTCCAGCTAAGTCTCCAACTCACTCATGCGGGCGCGATAAAGTCTCCGTAGGCGCCTCACCCTAATGGTAGCAATAGCTAAAAGATTAGCATACCCTACCGGAGGTAAGGGCGACTCTGGAAGAGGATCCCTGACTGTCGCCCACCCACCCCCCAAAAAAAAAAACATATTCCTGAAACCATTTAGTGTAATCAATAGTGGCTGTCGAGATGAAAGAGAATGGATCGTCTGAAGTATCATGCGCCCCAAAAGTCTGCCACAACTCTGTCAACTCAGTCACTATGCCTCTCGGAACCTTGTCGCTAAAATAAACTGGATACCTTCTCACCACGATAGTATACGGGACGTCCTATGTCCGACCCAACTGGCGGAGGACCTAAATGCCAAAAAACGGCGCAACACCCCTCAAGCCAATCAAAGGGATAAAAACCTGACCCGAAGTCTGTATTCGCAGCGAATCAACATTACACAAACCCACATACCACTGAACCAAATCAGACCTCCACGTCTGCAGGAATGCCATCCATGCCATCAGGGAATCGGGGCAGTCAATACCGTCAGTAATCTCCTGCTGAGATCTCACCAAAGCATAGATGGGATCAACCTCCGGATACCATGTGTAACAGGTAATGCAATGAATGAACAAATGCCCAAGAGCCAATAGCTAAAAAAAGGGCCGAGACCCCCTAAAAAAGGTGTCCTCCCCGCTCTGAAACTGGGAAAAACTCACATATGTCTCGCCCACAACTAACGGGGCATAAGAATACCCCCTACGGATCGACAACAATAAGGAACAGAGTTTGCCATCCACCCGACCATCTCCTTAAGGGAACTCCAGAAGACTCAATAAGATAAGGGCAAGCGCGTTCATACAGGCGATGGGTCACTCCGTGGAAGTATGCTAAACACCAGGATAAGTAGTCTAACCAGTACAAAACTCAAAGTGATCCAACAAAAAACCCACTCCAGCGTAAAAAAAAGCAGGGTGAGAGGCCGAATCTAAAGCTTGGCGTCTAAGCCCCAACTGACCTAAAATGACGGACATAAAGCCCTGGGGGAAGTCTGGGCCTACAATACCATCCTGGCCGCTTCTCAAGCCCAGCAACTGCCCATACTCATGAGGTTTCGGCGTCATCTCAAAATTGCTAAAGCGGAATAAACACAGCTCCGGGCACCAGAAGGCGGCCGAGGCCTCAACCAAGCCCGGTACCAGTCTCACGGAAAGAAGCAATCCCAGATACTCGAAAGCCCTACAAAAGATCTTCCACTCCTCCTCAGTGTAGCTGGCGTACCAAGCTTGGAGTTGAAACATGACTACATTGCCCTCCTCTGCTCCCACTCCCAACGTAAGGGGATCGTTACTGTTACCGGCCCCGGCCGAGCTGCCCCGGCTACCGCCACCCTCCTCAGGCTCAATCCGTGGTGCCTTCCCGTGGCGGCTCCTGTCCGGACCGTCGCCTCCGGCCTCCAACACCCTGAAAAAATAACAACATTCAAGAGAATCAATCAGTCACCATATATGAAGGGTGTAAAAATAAATGCGTCAATGCATATACAAAAAAAAGGAAAGAAAAGAACAAAAAAAAGAGAGAAAAAAAAA